>CAKNWW010288279.1:0-10036 GCA_932074435.1 Andricus kollari | reverse complement strand
TGCTATAGGAAGTGGGCACGGAAAAATGGGGGGTATCCTTATATTAGAGTAGGATCTCCTTATACTACTTCATGGTTTACATAATATAAATGAAAATGGATTATAATCCGGCACGAATATTCGAGAAATTGTTGACTTTTGTTAAATCGTCACTTGTTATTGCGCGACAGTTTTCGCACACTGACAACCATGATGGAATTTACCTGGAAGTGACTTTAGAGGGGACTCTACTATTATTTTACTTTATAATGTTGTATAAAATCTCAGGAAAAATACATAATATTTTTAAATGATTTGTTATTTTATTGATACGACTGAATATACATATAATTGGCAGCACATATATCTAAATTTCCAGGAATATACTAAATTATAGAATTGGCATATCTTAGAGACATCCTTGGCATATAAAATTGGGACATTATTGGGATATCCTCAGGATATTCTGTGATATCTTTGGGACATTCCAGGGATATACTTATGTGAGCAGCCACAGAGGTGCCTCCCTCTCACGAGACGTTGGAAAGGGACAGAGGTTTGACCAACATTATTTCTGTGAGCTGCCACAGAGGCGTCTTTGCCCCCCCCCCCCCCCCAAGAGACGTTGGCAAGGGGTATGCTTAAAATATGATTTTTAAAGAAATAAAACTGGTTAAATAAACGATTTTTATATGTTTAAAATCATTGCAATATTCAAGAACATTTTCTTTAAAAAATTCCATAATTAATAATGCATACTTGGAAAAAATCTGATTTTCAAATATAGTAAATAGTAGTTATGTAGTAGTAGTTAAATAGTAGTCTTATGTTGAATTTTGTCACGACTTTCATCTTTTTATGTAATTGAAAAAAAATGTTGTTCTTGAGATTGTGAGAAAAACTTGTACAGAGATTTCGAGTCTGAAGCAAAGGACTCTAGAGGCGAGAGTTGTTTGGATATCGTTACCTGTTCTTGAGACGAGTAAAGAGAAGAAAAAAGCATTGCTGCCTCTCAGGACATTCCCAGCGGAAGGAAACTCAGTCTTAAATAAGTTCCTTTGAGAATCAGAAGGTTTGTCTTCGATTCTTGAGGTAGACCACGAAACAACATGAACATTTTTAAGAGCGCAAATTGGTTTAGTAGAGTTTTTAGTTATACTTAAATTTGTTTCAGAATTTGGGTATGGAAGTTGAACAAGAGATCGAATGACAAGATTCTACAAAATTCATTATGTTTAAAATAGTAACTCGTGATAATTTACTCTCTCAATTTATATCAGTGAGAAATGGGTCACTGAATTGATCTTTCTAAAGTTATGTCCTTCTATAGTATGGATATGCCGATTTAGTTTTCACGTTTATCCTTCCCAGTGTCGGTCGATTCCATTTTTATTTACGATGTTTCAGGCAGTTCTATAAGTCAAAGACAATGGAAAATAAAGCAAGGAAGGTCCACCTCTAACCTAGAAATCTCAACTACTGGCACACCCTCGACGACTTCGACTTCCTGTATCTCTGATAGAGAGCAAAAGTCGAGGAAGCACTTTATTTAGATCATCATCTTCTTTTTTCTTTGGTTGAATATAGACCAGATATGTCTATTCTTATTGATCATTTTTCTTTCCACAATGAAATCCCCTCTAAAAAATGGACGAATCTTCAATAAAAAATATACACGAGAAACAGCCTTCGATACAAAAAGGAATTTAAAACAATTTATTCGTAATTAATTGTATTAAATAAGAAGTATAAAAAAGTTGTGAATATTAAATGAGTTTTAAGACATTTATGAATAAGAATATGGAAGGAAAGAAAATTTAAACAAAAAGTTATAAAAAGAAAAATGAAAGAATATACATATATACATAAGAACAGCAGTATAGTTCAGTATTTACGTATTCAATAAATACCTTTTTAATTACTGCCTCAAGGAATTCTGATTAGGGATGTCTTTTGTGAAAGAGAGCTGCATATTATAAAATAGGTAATCAATTTGCAGCGGAATTTTACTCGTAACATCACATCCTTTATCCTTCAACAAATTGAATTTACAAAAGCTCAGAAAAGTAGGTTAGCAGGTCAAGAAACTCGTGGAAAATGACAAGTTTTTTTCAATGGGAAAAGCACCATTTGAAACAGTTACTAAACAAATAAACATGAACTTTCTAGCACATTTACGTACTTCAACACGCTGTTCATTCCAAACAAAGCTAATTCGATTTCTCTAAATTGGTAGCGTTACAGTAAAAATATATCTGCTCATTATTTCAAGTCAATCCAATTTATTTTTCCTTTTGAAAACATATCTTTAATCAAAATAAATCTTTATGCACCAATCTATATTTGTATTCTGCAATGTTCCTTTCTAAACTTAACTTTCCATTTTGTAGGAATTGTATTCTCCACTTTCAAATTAAAAAATATCGAACTGTAAATTTCAAATGTTCATTTAAGATTGAAGAATTTCAAATAAAAACAGAAACAAACCATCAAATATTTAAGTTTCGGTAAATGTCCGTAACAGAATGTCTTTCATCTTGTAAAATGAAATCTAACTTTCTGTAAAAAGTTTCAGGAGCAATTAAAAAGGTCCGTTTTCTTCTGCGAAATTTTCTTTACACGGTTACTTTTTGATTTAGAGTTGCAATTTCAGTTCTCATAGTTACGTCATTCGTTTTCGGTTCCGGTCTGGTAATATTGCAGCTGGAGCTTATGAAATTCATGCGAAAGCTCTAGGTCACGTTTTCTTAAGATTGTCCCCATATGCATGACATAAATTATGTCTAAGGAGAACTTGAGAGCGAAGGAAGACCATAATTTCTTCTAAATGAATTTTTTCTACTTTTCCTTCCTCATTTCTCTTCATCATCACAATTTCTCATTACAATTTTCCACATCAGGCTAATTAGCGTATTAAATCATTACTAGTGCTGCGTAACAAACTTATTATTCCGATATCGGCTTCTCATAGTTCTTCATATTATTATTAGCATTAGTAATTAGCAATGCATAATAAAATTCTGTATAGCTTTTTTCTTGGAGGCCACTTAATTAAACTTAATTGCCGGGCAGAAATTTCGACTCAATAGTGCGGCTCGTCTAGGAGTTTATTCTTTCGAGGCCAGTCAATATGGTCGATTTCGTATTCAGCAACAATTCGAACTTGAAGCACAAGATTGTTTTGCCAACTGCATAATTTTCTGTTGAAACAAAAGCAGCGAAATCCTTCGTGGAGAAAAATACTCGCTGCTCGCTTCTGGCTTTGCGAACGGTTTGCGTAGACGATCGCATATAACGAGATCCTTTTCTCCTTCCCATTGCTCCACTAGAACACTATTAAAGTACACAAGCATCTCGGAAAAGCTTTTGCCCTTTTTAAACGCATACTTCGAGAAAAATATTTCGCTTGGGTTTTTTAAATATTTTTTAGTGAAATGATATCTGCAATATATTCGCTCATTGACAGATATTCATAAAATAACGGCGTCTACCGAGTAAACTTGTGAATAATATTTTCATGCAAAGTTAACTGTAAAAATGGAAAATATGCTTGGAAGTCTTTATTGCCTAATTCTTTACTGAATGAAATCTGACATGATTAATTCAGATTTAGTTGTTGACAGATCTTACAAAATGTAAATAGGATTCTGGAAGCGAAATCTCCTCGCCAAAGGCCTGTTATATGTAGGTCTAGCTAAGCCTTCATTGAAATTGTGATATCATTTATATTTCAATTGTGTTTTCACATAATCACCGACTTTGAAAACGTGGTTTCGAGAAAAACACGTTTAAAGTTTTAAACATGAAAAAGTCCCAAAATGTATCTTTTTATATTTACGAAGAATCTTTGATGCCAGGTCCGTACATACTGAATGTGTAAAGGTTTTCTTATACCTGTGTAATGATTCACCGACAAATTAAGCAATTTAGGGATTACAAATGAGTGCAGAAGCTGCTAGGTAACAACGCTGCGTACACAAAACCGAAAGGGAGCAGCTATCCTTCAAAACTCCATATCTCCGTTAGTTCTGCTCCGATTTGCTTAAAATTTGGATATGACATTCTTGAGATGTTGTCAATTTATATACAAAAATAAAAAAATTTCTTCTTTTTTTGACCGAATTAACTATACTCCCCCCTTAAGAAATTCGAAATCAGAAGCGATTATACTTAAATATTTTGTATTAAAATCCTTCAAAAATGAATAAATTCAAATTTAACACTTTCAAAATTAGACAATGTGCAAATGAGGAATATTTAAAACTGTTAAATTTCAAAATGAAAGCCACTCAAATTGATATTTGTTTTTTTCTTATACCTACAAATGTGCATCATACATAATTTCATCACAAACGACGTATAAACAGAAAATTAATAAAACTGATAATTAAAAAGTTCACCAATTTCAAACCTAAACTCTGACCATTAAAAATGGAATATTTTGTATATACATAGTGTTTAAAAATGTACAATATCAAAGCCCTCAATGCCAGAATTAATTTCGAATCGGGCCGGCTGTGTATGCTGACGCCACAGAATTTTTCGGGACAAAATATGTTGTTGTTAAAGGGATTTTGGACCACGCGTATTTCACTGATTACAAGGAATATTTTTTGACAAAATGAGTATTAGAACTTTTAAAGTTGGTAACGCAGTTAATAAAACGTTTGTTAAAATTTTTTCTAAGTCTTGCAGTATCTGAAATAAAATTGATATTTGACTTTTTCTTCTTGAGTTTGATAGATATTCTCGCGTTAGTTTTCAAAATCCACTGGAAAATTTAACGAAAAATCAAAAATGACAAAATGGCGTCGGTTTATCTGAAAATATTTTAACTCAATTTTTGTTCGAAGTTTGTGTTAATAAAATTGAATTTATTTTTATGAAAAATGAAAATTATAATTTTTTGGCAATAATGAGAATTGGCAATAACAACGGAAAAAGTTGAAAGAGCAAACTTGTACAAGTTGAAAAAAGTTATTGTATTAAGAAAAATACCATTATAGCCGGAAGATAGAGAAAAGTACTTGGGAATTTTGTTTTAGAATTTTGCAAAAGAAAAAACTTTACGCTTGTGATTTTTTCTTCTATCGTTTCGTTATTGTAAAAAAAGCGAATTCCCCTTTTTGATACATATTATTCCAATTTCCGCTTCTCTAATACGCCACCAGATAAAATCTTTTGGAAAAATGCACCATATTAGTAGAATACGGATCATCTAAAGTCGTCTGAAAAACAACAAACTTTGTTCTGATACGATTCTGTGACTTCAGCATGCACAGCCTGCCCGATTAGAAATCAATTCGGTCTAATATACGCAAAAAAATTTCAAGTTTATGGCTTTTAAAACCTTAAATGTAATTAGGTACAAAGTAGAAAAATAGCAGCTAAAATATGAATTGAAAACATTGAATTCAGGATTTTCCAGGTCATTTAGCAAGCCTGTTTAAAGAAGTAATGAAAAGTAATTAAAATATTATACAAATTTACTTGGATTCTCATTTTAGTAATCGTGGTCAGTTCTAACGGAACCAGCATAATCAAGGGCGTTGATTTTTCCAAAGAATTTGTTTTTTTGAAAAATGATACTAAATAACCTGACCCCAAATTCAAAAAATATATAATTCGAGATATAATTTCAGTTCAACAAACATGTGAATCTGATTTCGCAATAACCTGCTTTTCCTGACCCATCTCGAGACTCAAGGATCCTTACACTTAGCATTGACGTAAAGTTATTGCCATTGAGACAATCTCATGTATAGAGACCTCTCTTTATGGATCCAAAAGAAAAAGAGTACTTTCTGTACATTTTAGCACGATCAAAAGGCTCTATTCTTAAGAACTGCAACCGTATAAATTTAGTCATAACTTTTTATAATGTAGCGCTGGTCCAGCAATAAAAGGAGCAATAAATATGCCTGGATAGGTGAATATCTAAATGAATTTCATTTGGACGTTACAGTGGATCAAACAGGGCTTAAACCGATCTCAGGAGTATGTGAAAATATGAGAATAGGGGTAAGTCATTCTGATCACTCACCCTGTCTTTTTCACGTTGGAAAAACGTGGATCTCTGGGTCGTCATCGATCGTCTACGTAGATTGATAGTCATTCTACAGTCATGTTTGCATAAAATATGGAATCCTCCATAAAATTTACTACTCGCCCTTTTCGCTCGCGGTGAAGAGATAGGGGTTGTTTCCGTGTCGCGGAATAAACTCCTGAATCCATTCATCCATATCGAAACAAGTCTCCTGCACTCATGAAGTACGTGAACCAGAATTCAAATTTCGAGACATAAACATTTTTATTTCTGTCAACTTTTCTTTTTTAGTTTGCGTCATTCGATTTCGATCCGCTGCACTTTTCATTACTTTATTTTACTTTTCCAATAATCCTATGTAATGTTAATAAAATAATATATTCTTTCGAATTCTTTTTCTTTAGACTTTTAGTTAAACTAGCCAAAAAACGTGGGCGCTATGCGCGCGATTATTTTACTTTTTCTTATTTCATATCCATTTTAAAAATAAAAACTTAAAGTAGAAGTACGGTTTGAAACTACGTATGTCCCATCAGTAGTCACTCATACAATATCTTCATATTTTTAAGTACTGAGTCCTGTCGTATAAGGGGCAAAGAAGAAAAAAATACGCATTTTTAAATAATTAAGGTCGTCACTTATAAGTTCCAATAATTAAAATATTGCAATATACATATATCAGACAATGGCTACTACAATTCATTAGCCACAAATCCTATAAAAAGACTACAAATGATTTTGTTGTTATATCAAAAAACTTATGCCTTGTAGTATTAAAAGAGGGTTTGACTACTCTTGAAATCTTTTAAAACGTTTTAAACATTCTAAAATTTTCTTAAAACGCCTTAAAATCTTCTGATAGATCATTAAATCCTATAAATGTATCTAAAACCTCATATAACCCGTTGAAATAATTTCAAATACTTTGAAAACTTAAAGAATTTTAAAAACCCGTCATAATCATTTAAACAATTTTAAAAGCCCGTGAAATGCCATACATTTTTTTGAACTCATTGGAAATGCCTCATAATTTTTGTAACCTGCTGAAATTACTTGAAATCCTGTCAAACACTTCAAAATCCTTGAAATATTTTTGACTATTTCGACAATCCTTGAAATCTTTTAATATACTTTGGGTTCTGTCGAAATCTCTTGAATTCCATTGATTTTTTCAAACAACTTGAAACATTTTTAAATAGTTCCATAAAATCCCTAAAATCTTTTTAAATAATTTGCAATTCCTAAAAATTCTTCGAAATCAATCGAAACCTTTAAAAGCTTTGTGAAAATATTTTAAAATACTTTGAAACGCATTGAAAACGCATCCAATTTCTTAAAATCTCTCAAAATCCTTTGCAATCTCCATAATTCGATTGAAATTCAAAACATATTCTCTGAAAATCTTTGCAATATTTCACCATTCTTTACGGTTTCTAGAAATTATTTGAAATCACTTGAAATCTTATTTTAAAATCTCCTGATATCTCATAATATTCTTTGTAATATTTTAAATTGGTCTAAAATCCCTTGAAATATTTCGAAATACTTTGGAAACGTTGAAATCTTTTTAAACTTTCCAGAACCAAAAGAGATTTTCTGCAATCTTTTGGAATTTCGTGCATTTTTTGGAATATTTAAAATGTCAATATACGGTGTACGCTCAAAATTCGAAGGATCAACCGCTCGTTATTGGAGAATGAACGGAAATGAATCCGGTTTATTCTATGATATTAAGTTTTCTTCTCTTAGCAAAGTAAATAATTTGAGATCTGTATTCGCAAGAAAAAATAAATATTTCGCCACCATATCGATCACAAATTAAATTAACAGTTGTAAACAAATTGAAAGTTAGCAGCAATTTCAAGCCATTAAAAAGTCAATTAGATTTTCAACAACAGGGGCCAGATTCTCGGGATATTTCGTTAAACCAGTTTTTTTTTATAAATAATATTATTATTTATATGTAGAAAATATATAAGTAACATTTATATAAAATGATGGTACATCCCTTGTATTCTAATTTTATGAAAATTGCCTGACGAAATTTTTAAATCATGAGTTTCTTCTTTTGATGAGATTGTTTCGCGGAATTGTATGTGGGAATAAAAATCGTGAAGAGGAAAGAGTAAAAGAGAAAAAAATGGAAGAATAGAAGGCACGTATTTTATTAACCAAGTACGATCGGAGGCCCATTTGCAGAACACGAACCTAGCGGCCAACTACCCCTCACCCCCACCCCACACACAAAGCCAACCTCCAGCTCAGAACTCTTTTACTCGAGGTAAAAGGTCGTTTCGTGAGCGACCGTGCCAGGTACGACCACCGAGCATAACATAACAACGGCGAACATGACTTACATATCGGATCACTTTTGTTGGGTGATACTGGTGACAATTTTTTTTCATAAGGGTTTCGAAAGATCAAAACCATAGGTTATTATCATAAATGTCACCCAAAATCTATTGAGTCATCTAATTGGCCTTGTTTTTAGAAATAAATATTCTTCCGCAGCTGAGATCAAGAGGAATAATCCAATTTCTATTACGAACTATTACTTTTAATTTCTGGTCGCCACCAAATTAACTACACATAATTTTAATCAAATTTTTTTAAAATTAATTTAGCTTTATTTAAATTCGGATAATCAATTGGTAATCATAAAATCTTCTTCTGACGAAGTGGTTGATGAATTAATTTTAGTTCATGTGCCCCAGTGTTATAAAGTCTCAGATGATTGATGTCGAACCCTTACCTAAAATTTGGTAGAAAAATTAGGAGTAAAATCCTGCTTGAAGCAGAACTCATTTCTGCTGAAAATGAGATTCTGAATATTTCCAGCTTATTTCTAGAAAATTTCTTTACATTACGTCTTCCATTACTGAAATTTCGTGGCCTTTCTCTCTTTTCTCTCATTCGATTCGATTTGATAAATCGACCCACCTTGATCCCTTTCCACTTCAATTTCCGCACCAAAGGTTCCCTCATAATAAATGCAATACTTCTAGCACTTAAACCGATTTCCTATCACCCCTGGTAAAATCATAAAAACGATAGCATCACCTGACTTGCACGTTTTAGAGGAAGTATCATAATTTCCTATTGCAACAACTAGTTACACCCTAGCTTCCTTTATAAAATTGTGATTAATAAATACACTTTCTCCATTTCTACATTTGCATTCGTATTTTCTGAGCTTGAATTTTATAACACATATATCGAAATACCTGACTGAAGTTTTTTGTAGATTGTAACATTTAAATTAAACTAGAAAATTTAAGATACTGTATATAATCGTATACGAGAGTACCAGAGATGAATTTTCAAAGCAAAATTGGGATTGCTGCGACGGACGTTTCTCTTCCTCTCTCACTGAATAATCTGGAAACACCGTAAACCAGCTAACTGCTAGTTGGGAACGAGATCGAAAACTCGAATTGGTGGACAGTGATGGGGGTAGGTGGGGGAACAAACCCACCTGACAAACTCCCATTACCTTTACATCGAGAGCTAAGCCGGGCCAATCGGAAAACGATATCCGATAACCTAAATCTTCGTCTGCTCTTCTGTCTCACATTTTCCCTACCACTCCAACCTTCAACGTTGTAATACGCACACGAATTTAACTCAACTTCCAATTTAAGGACATCGAATGTCTATTTCGTGCCAAAGTTCCTTGAAAAATTGGAGAAGCCTGTGTTCTCTAATTCTATACGTGGATGAATTTGTTGTAAATTGCATGCTCTTACCTTCTATTATCATGGATTGGTAGAGAGAAAGATTCTAAATTATAGCTCAATTGAACAATATTTAGTTGCTAAAATCCTTTGAATAGGGTGTCTGTAAGGAAATTCTCATTCTGTAGGATAACTTTTTTTTTGCAAAAATCTTGCGCTCCATGTTTATGATTTCATGAGGTTTCACGGGAAAAAGATGCGCTCCAAGTTTGCGCTTAATCTGATCGTCCAAACTAGAATAGCCCCTTAATATTGAAAGTTGATACGGCTAGGAAAC
>CAKNWW010288274.1:0-10108 GCA_932074435.1 Andricus kollari | reverse complement strand
TGGCAAGTTTTCTTCGATGTACCACACTACCATGTAGCATTTTGAAACAATATGCTGTGTGCTATTAATTTGTATCCATCTTGTAGTTCGTGAACGCCTTACATCAGGAAATAATGCTTTAAAGGATAATAAGTTGACAGGAACAATAGTTGCAGGTCCTTCACGAATTGGTCAATGACAAATGTTTGTAAGTCCGTGTGCTCTGGGCAATTCGTTTGAAAAACTGGTGTTATGATTCTGCTCAAATCGTCTTATTGATGAAATCGACTATTTTATCAGCATTTAAGATAGCCATTATCTCGAACATCTTGATGTAATTTTCCAAAGGTGGCCATTCTTCAGGTACAGAGTCTGATACAATGAGCGATAACATTGTCACTAATTGCGACATTTGAGATGCTGCTTGTTGAAATCGTTGAATCTGTAATAAAAGTTGTTTTCGCGTTATTGGTAAAGATTCAGACGATTTTTCTGTATATCCGCAATCAGATATTGCAATTCTTCAATTTAGTTTCTCGAGGGGCATTCAATTTGAATTAAAACAAATCTCCGTCAAAAAGCATCGTATCATAACAACGTCAATACTTTCCAGATCATCATGTGTTAGATCTAGAGTACTGAGCTTGCAGCATACAATCCCTGTAATTTGTTTAACAAGCATCTTCTAATAATTCCATTCTCAGTACTTAATTCTCTTCTCGTGGCTTCACCTGTGGCTTCTATTTCCGCAGCTTGCGTATCGTGTTGTTCGGGTGTCGGAAGTAGCGTTGGATCTTCTTAAAACATTGTTTGAACTTGAACCAATAAAGCCATGCAGTACCTACAAGGATCACCCATGCTGGATGATTCATTGAATCCACATATTTGATGAACTGCAAGATTGTTACCTATTAACGTCGATAAACTACAATAAACTTTTTCTGCATTAAGCACACCAATCACTTGTTCTCGTTTTTTTCAAATGATTGAAAATGTGTACGAAAATTGAACCCATGGCGTATTTCTTAACATGGGGATTCAAAAATATTGCTATTAAGTTTATAAATTTTATTGTACTATATATTATATAATACATTTCTAATTTGATCACTGAAGAAGACATAGATCCACTAATTATGTACATTATGGCACATGTCTTTTCATCATACTAAAATTTAAATAGTAAGCCCACTGCTTCTTTTAGTATTTCTGCAATCTTTCTTAAGTAATAATCGGCATACCAATCTACCACCTCTCGTAATTTTTGCAAAATACCGAGATCGTCTTCGTTAGTGGTACGAGGGAAGGCTCTCAAATATAAAAGAAATTCCTCAATCATTTATTTTTAAGAATTATATGGACCGTTGTTGACTGGAAAATGGTCGAGAAGCAGCATTATGATTCCTTTTTTCGACATAAGCATGCTCCCGATTATCCGTGATCTGTGCCAAACGAGAATCATGGCCATGGTTGTGATTTCCACAATCCGGAGTAGCAGCTATTTCGAAAGAATTATCCATAGAACCAGAAGCACCAGAAGAATGGGGATCAACATCAGCAGCCATTCTACTTTTATTTCGATAACTTGTGACAGTGTTTTTATGATTGCGATTTTCTTGAACTGAGTGACCTAAAACGTGACACAATCTTTTATTCATTTTCCCATAAGAAACGAAAAAGTTTTTCTATATTTCACGCAATGGTTTTGAATTTTCTTGAATTGTGTTAAATTTTTTTTTAAGTCCCGTTAAACCGTCAGAGCACTAGGATATTCCATTTGATCCTATGTATGCCCGGGGTTATCCTAGGGATAACCCGTCGTGATATCCTGCAAGGGTGAAATTCGGATATTTGGGATGTCTACGGGACGTTTCTGGGATATTTAAATGACCTATGTGGAACATTTTTATATCCCAGAAACCTTTCGCATACATCCCAGATATTAATCCAGCCTCCGACAGCCTCATTCAGAAGGACCGTCAATCTCTTAGCTCCCGAAAGAGTTAGGGGCACAGCCGCCATCTGAGTTTCGCTAGCCAGAGAGACAAATTACTCGGGGAGGTCGACTTGGGGGGGGGGGGGGCACATTGAGTGAGACAGTCAATGAAAATCCGTTCGTAGGCCACCACACCAACCGAGGGCTGTGTCTTGATCAGTATACAGGCCGCAGGATATTCCCGCCCCGATACAAAAACTAGATTTTTTTAAATGTCATAACTATTGTAACTTAAATCGAAAACTGTGACAACTCGACAAGTAGGTGACACAGACGATTCTCTTTGAAAAATAAAACGGTGTAGACAAAATGGAATGGAATAAGAGGAGTATGAATGTTTTTCAATATAAATTTAATAAAAAATATGCGATTTTTGAAATTTTTTAAACAGGTATCAGGCCACAGACTTGGATTTCGTTCATTCAGAATTCGGGCTTAAGTCAACTCTTCAACAATTTATAGTCAGTTTGAAGCAGATATTGAACATTATTTCACTGAGTTTTAAAAATATTCCAAAGTTACCGTCTAGACCTTCCAGTGAATACCATATATATTAGTGGCGACTCTATTATAATTTGTACGTATGAAATATATTTCAGTCTTTGAGGAAAGAATGCTTTGTTTTCTGTACTATAACACTGTTCTGACTTTGTTACACAATAGTTCTATGACTGATATAGCATTCTTCCAGAATCAGTACAGAAATATGCAACAAAGTTCCAGAATTGTCAGAACATGTGTGACAGCGTTCTAGATCTGTTACAAAATGTTAGAGAGTCTGGGTAATGACGTAATTACTCGTTGTTCTAGAACAGTTACAGGTCTGTTCTGTATTCATGTTTTTTGGATCGATGACTCCGCCGGGAAAACCGCACTAATGCACGTTAAAGTTCTGCAATGAGAAAGAAACTTAATTAATTCGACAAAATAAAGCACACACTAAGTTTTAAGATTTGTAGATATTTTATTTCCTATTTCGGCTTCAGGGGATGTCAAAACGTGAAGATCCGTTAAAAACTGAGGTGTGAAATTTCGGACGATTTTAATACTTTCTGCATCATGAATGACGAGCATGTAAAAAAATTAATTCTCTATTTCTTCTTGCAGAATCAAGTTCACAGTCCGACTGCAACCGTAATGGCGAACGTATTCCAGGTATTCCTCCTTGCAGAACATCTGATTCTTCTGACAGTTATCATTCAACTGGCAGGTCTTCTCCTACTACCGAGTCTCCTACTCGTAATCCACTATATCTTCTAGCAGAAGTAAGTTCACAGTTAGAGTGTTACCATCATGACGAAATTAATCCTGGCACTTCTCGTTGTGGATCTCCTCATTCTTCTGGCATACATCATTCTCCAGCCAGGTCTGAATCTCCTGAGAAGCCTGCTCGCTCTGCCAGGTCCAGGTCTCCTGTTGCCAGGCTTCCATCTTTCTTACCTGGATATACACTTAGACAACTTGGACTTATTCGGCTTATTCCCCGCACAAATCCGCGACAATTATTCGAATTTCGAAGATATGTTTTTCCTGTCAATAAACAAATTCAAGCGCGAGCAGACCAGATCTATGTCGATATACCAACCGGAGAACAAATTGTGTTATCAACATTGAATCGTGAAATTTTTGCAATATTGGAGAATGGTGCGGTTCTTAGGGGTATCTATAATATCGCTAGAACTCGTTTGAGGGTAAAAATAAACATAGCCAGCGGTGTGGTTAATGATATGACCCCAGAAGAAAGGAAGGAATGTCCAGTAGGCGAACGCCGCCCAATCTTACCATGGAATTTTAAAGTAGTAGTTGCAAACAACAACACCTTATAGTATCTACATCATTACTTCAATTAAGCAGATTTTTTCGACTAAACTTTAATGTACTATGATTCGAAGGTCATTTTTATATTAGAATGGGCGTGTGGCCGTTTTAGCTAATAGCGAATTTTCAGACGAATGTTTCGTAGATTTGGTAGATAATTTCATATATTTTTGAGAAAAAAATCCCTTCAACTACTATCGAGCAGGAAGTCGATGCTATCGAATGTTTACATCCAAACTTCGTCTGATCAGGTGAATGCGAGCGCTTCTGAAAAAAATCCAGCTGAAGACGATCGGAGGTTTTTAAAAGTGAAAAGCCCACATGTTTAACTATATATTTAGATATGTAAAAACCTACAAATGTATACATGAAAATAATAAAGGAATAATAAAATAGTAGTTACTGTAATTAATTTGAATGGAGAAACTGAATATTCCTGACACGTAAAAGATTATATTTGTCACGTCAGTTTTTACGAAGGACAAAATTGAAACTTTTCATGCATGAGATAACGAATATGGCAGATATATCCCCGAATGAAGGACTAGAATATTTATAAGTTATATTGTTGAAACAATTCTTCATAAAAGCATTAACTTAGGTTTTCCTCTCATTGACAAAATAAGGATCTTTTACCATCTGTCCTTATACTTGATAGTCATCCTTAATTCGACTGGTGAACATAATACCATAATACGCCTATAACTTTAAACTTTTTCTTTTTAATGAGACTAACTTCACACATTTCAGCTTCTCAGATTAATAATCAAAACAAAAAGAATAATCTGGAATCAAAGAAAGTTAGCTAAAAAAAAAAACGAAATAAAAACCTATGGGAAGTTTTACCGAATTAAACTTTTCTACAGATTATATGCCTTAAGGGTTCTACGTAGAAATTATTTAAAATTTTTAAGTATTCAACCGGTCAAGTATGGATTATTAATTTTTTCAAATAACTACACAACAGCTTATTTTGTAAATGACAGCCACAGGAAGTAAATTGGCTGATTTCTCGTCGTGGAGTGATCAGCTGAGAACAGAGCCAGCCTAACAGTAATTGTCCATTCCAAGAAACCAGCCTTAGCACATTTAATGAACCAAATCTCAGCTGCCTTTACCTAAACTAGCTAAAAAAGCCTAAAGTTAAAAAGAGTTGTACCAATCACCTTCCTAAGAATCCAAAATATATTTCCAAGTCCGCAATAATAGTCGGAAACACTGAAAAATCACCCCTAGAAAATTTAACAAACGCCATCCCAGCTACCTTCAAATAAAACTGCCAATGAGATTCCAAATTATAAAAGGATTACAGCTGTTACGTCCGCAAGCTTACAATAATGATAAATAGCACGAAAAACTATACGCTGCACAGAAAACACCCTGACCAGGCCAGCGAAATATTTTTTAACAGTCCATACATTATCCAAATTCAACTTTACATGCACTTAATTTTTCGTCTTGAATTGTGTACAATTTTGCAAATTAGTGCAACCAACTTCAACCCCTAAAAAGCACCTCTACGTGAAAAACACATTGAACGTACCAGAGAAATATTTCGCCAGCCAGGCCAGTATCCATATTCACTTTTTTATAGGCTCAATCTTCTCTTATAAGGTAAATTGGTCAAACCATCTTCAACCACAAAAAAACCTCCCGTAGTACATTTAAAGAACCCCATCACACCTGCCTTGGAATTAAAAAGTCAAATAAGCTTTGAATTGAAAATAATCACACCAGCCAGATGTTCAAGGCTCTAAAATATATCACCAACCCCACAATAATAATCCATGAACTCAAAGAACTACCATCGTGGATCATATAACGAACCCTGTCTCAACTATATCTTTAACTCCACAATAATAATCAACAACCCAAAAAACATCCCCCATGCAGAAAACACCCCGACCGGGTCATACAAATATTTCACCAGCTCGGATATAGTCTAAAACCAATTTTATATCTGTAACTACATGCTATACTCTTCAATCTGGGGTTGCAGACTAAACTCTACAATCTCCTTTTGTGCTGACCCGTAGCTCCACGTAAGCATAGCGGCGTTCGGTGCCATCACAAAACGAGATTGGAGAGTTTAGACTACTAACACTCCTTTGGTTGAGCAAATTTTTGAAATCATCTTCTATGGAAAAAACGCACTTTTGGAACATTCAGCAAGTCCCTTCTCAGCTACTTTCAATTCAAACGGCCAAAAAATTCCAAAATTAAAAATAATTACGCCTGTTACCTTGGGAAGACTCTAAACTATATCTCTAACCACACAATAGCAATTGATAACACGGAAAACTTCCCTTTATGTAAAAAGTAACCTGACCAGGCCAGCGTAATATTTCAACAGCCAAAAATGAGTTTTTTATGGGATCAAACTTTTCATAATTATTTGTGTACATTTTTGTAGCCAAACTCAACCCTAGAAAACTACTTGCTACACAGAAAAGACCCTAACTATGTATATCATTAAGCTATTTCCCTTTCGGCGAGCCTCTAGGGGTAAGCGTGACACTACCCGATTCGGGTAGTGTTTTTTAGGTGGATAGTTTCTTGTAGTAAATAACTACAAGTGTGAGCTCACCACACCCACGACCGCCAACAGCAACGCAGTAGTATCAGACGGTCACCCATTCAAATACTAACTGCGCCCAACACTGCTTAACTTCAGTGATCTAACGGGAACTGGTGCTTCCAGCGTGGTATGGCCGTTGAACTGATCTCGTATCGAAACCTTTGTCACGTTTCTTTGCGAAGTCTGCAGTCAATTATTTACTTACAATAATCATGTCAACTTATATCATCGGAAGAATATTTGTTGCAATTCGATAGATAATTATTAACCTGGAAAATAATATTTCTTTCACTCAGAGAAACCTAAATTACTTGATCTACACATGAATGAGTTACCTAATTTCCGAATTTAACACTTCAAAGAACCGGTTTCATTAAAAACAGAAAATATTTCTCAGGGCGTAAATCCACGGGTGAATAATCTTTCGCCAGCCCGAGCATTATCCAAAATCAACTTTATATAGGCTCATTCTTTTCGTCTTGATTTGTAACACCCCCTATGTGGCAAACACCCTAACCGACAAAGCAAAATATTGCGCTGGCACGAAAATGATACAAAATCAACTTTATGTAGGACCCACTTTTTCGTCTTGATTGCAACAAATTGCGTGCTATCGTATTTAACCCTTTAAACCACCACCTATGCCAAAAACACCCTGACTGTGCCTCGAATTCCGTCGAAGATTTTTTATCAACTCAGTGACCTAGTAAATGATATTCCTACTCTCCAAAGAACCCATTCTTCGCACTAGCATTGATCCGAATTTACCTCAAAGAGTGTCAGAAATTTTTGTCCACCCTCGAAGTGACACCGATTTTACTTACTTTAAGGGGCTTTACATATTTTTGCGATTCTATACTTAGGGATGGTGAAGAATTTTATTGAGTCTGACCACATTAGTTACATCAGGAAATTTTCGATTTTTCTTAGATCGGGATAGGAAACAAGATTTTAAATGTACTGAAGGGAAATTCATAACGATACGATATCACTGGCTGAGTCGTTTCTTACGATTGTGAGAATGTTATCCTTCTGGGTCGATAAGTTAAATTAAAAACTATACGAAACAACCACACTAAAGGCTACATGAAAAAAATTCCTAACACCACTTGGAGAAAATTCATATAAAGCTGAATTTGGATAATATCCTGGCCGCGATATATTTTGCTAACCCGGTCAGGGTGTTTTCTGCATCGGCGGTAGTCTTTTGGACTGTGTATTGTTATGTTGGGGTTCGGAATATATGTAGCTTAAAGTCTTCTAAAGGTAGTTAGTGTTTTTTGGGTTCATTATTACTATTGTGGGGTTCAGGATGTATTTAAGAGTTTTGAAAACGTCAATGGTGTGATTATTATCTATTGAAAATTTGTTAGACCTTTGTAGACGAAGGTAGCTGATGTGGGTTTCGGTTAATGTGTCAGAAATGTTTTTTTTTTCAGTTAAAGATGATTGCACACGTTTTCAAAATTAAAGAAGAAACATTTTAGCCCACATAAAGTTGAGTTTGGATGACGGCCGGGCTGTCGAATTGCGTTGGCGCGGTTAAGGGTTTTCTGCATAGAGGGCGACTTTCAGGGGCTAAACTTGGTTGCTACATTTCCACAAATTGAGACGAAAATATTAAGCCAATATGGAATTGATTATACAGGGTGATCCTGAACTCATCATATTCCATGTACGCACACATTCCGCGTATAAAAATGAGCAAAAAAACTACCATGACAAAACGTTGTATGATCAACAGTTTTTAAACTATTGAGAGTTGTAGAGAACCAATGGAAGCTCGCTATTTCCTCGCGTACATAAGCATATTGCTAAACTGTAGAATTTGAATCGGGGGAATCACTGAACAAGTGAGGGTGATATTTTTTGAGAACTTCACGTTGCTTCGAAATTGTTTGTCTCTGGCGAATATTAGAATTGCTAACTTGAACTGCACCGCGTTCTAGAGTTCGCATAAGATGCTCTCAATAGTTTAAAAACTATTGATCGTACAACATTTTGGCATTGTAGTTTTTTGTTCCGTGTTGTACAAGGAATATGTATGAACAAGGGATATGATGAGTTCAGGATCACCTTGTATACTATGGTGGATCTATTGAAATATTTATCTGACCCTGTCAGGACGTTTTCTGCATAGGAGGTAGTTTTTTAGGTTACTGATTATTATTATGGGGTTCGAAATATAGCCAAGCGTCTTTCAAAGGTAGCTCGTGTCATTATTTTTAATTTTGATATATGTTATTTTTTCTAGTTGAAGGCAGCTGAACCAGTAAACTAAAAAAAAGTGGTTTCTATATCTCTGCATTATCAATTATATTGGTTTACATGAGATGTGTTGGCGAATCTATTATGGGTGTTGCCGAAAGATAGAGTTCAAGACTTACTAGAACGATTCTACTCTAAACATCCGAGACTATAACTTTTTCAAATCAATCCTTTATTTATTTTTGCAGAATCATGTACACAGTCCGACTGTAACTCTAATGGCGAAAGTACTCCTGGTATCCCTCGTTGCAGACTTTCTCATTCTTCTGGTAGACCTCATTTTTGTGGCAGGTATCCTTCTCCTGAAAAATCTAGTTTTCGTGCCAGCTCTCCTTCTCCTAAGCAGCCTTATTTTCGTGCCAGGTCTTCTTCTCCTGATGAGCCTCTTTTTCGTGTCAGGTCCAGATCTCCTCCTCCCTGGTCACCTCATTCGAAAGTAATTGGATATGGACTTGGACAACTTGGACTTATTCGGCTTATTCCCCTGCTGATTTCGTATCCGGTATTCGAATTTAGTAGATACATTTTTCTTGCCAGTAAAACAGTGCGAATGAAATTAGGGCATAATAACTTTGGGCCTATTCCAACACAAGAACTGTAGAAGAACTGCTGTATTATCAGCATCCAATGGTGAAGTTTGTGCAGTCTTGGAGAAAGATGGGTTTCTTAGCGGAATATACAGTGTTGCTGGGTGTGTAGTGAGAGTAAAAATGAACATGAGAAGCGGCGCATTTAATGATATGTCCTCAAAAGAAATGAGTATACCTCCAGTAAGCATTCGGTGCAAAATCTTACCACGGACTTTTAAAATAATAGTTGTAAACCAAGATTCTCTGCAGACTCTGTATCATTAATTCAATTTTAAGAACTGTAAAACTAGAACATAATAATACATAATACTGTTTTTGATCTGAAGTCGTTTGAAAACGTCACAGATAACTAGAATTAATTTTATAAAAATGTAATATATTGTAGTTTTTACGATTTCAACCTTTCGATATGCCTATATAACTATAATTTTCTTGCGATAAAAGGATCATCATTAGAGAAGTCTTTATAGGGTATAGATTATAGAACGTGAATGTGTTAACATATAGGACAATTATTCTAGAAAAATCACAATTTTGAAATCACACTTGTGTCGAATTTTTGGACAAATGTTAAAATTTTGACGGGTTAAATATTAACCGACTTAAAGCGATTTTTTCAGCTTCAATTTCCTTCCTGAGAAACAAAAATTTTCTGCGCCACTATTACGTTTCGTGTTTTAAAGATTTGAGTTTTTCGGGCCACTCTGCTGTACACGATCACCTTAAAGTTCTTATGCAGGAAACTGTCGAAAGAACGTGTACGTGTAGGAACGGATAAGATCTACCCGTCAACATTAGACACTGTTTAAATGAGAAACAATAGAATTTGCACACGAGTAAATAGAATGCCATGGGAATTGAGCAATTTTGATTTTAAAA
>CAKNWW010288236.1:0-20924 GCA_932074435.1 Andricus kollari | reverse complement strand
TTTTATGTATAGTGGAAAAGATAATGATATTTTTTATTTGTTTTATACATTTTTCTGTATTAAAAAAAAAAGAAAAATATCAATGTCCAAACTTGTTGTCATTTGCACCAACTTTATTTTAACTGCAAACTCTTTAACTTCTGGTCCAACTTGCTGATGTTTTTTTATTTTGTTGACTCCTGCACCAATTTGATTTACACTGTGCAAACTTGTAGTCACTGCTCAATCTTGTTGTCGCCTTCGCTAGGGTGTTGTTAAAGTCCTATTTCCGCCAACTTTAGGTTTGTTAGACAATAGATTATTAACTTAATTTTTATACTGAAAATGAGATGGTTCAATTGCCAGGCTAAAAGAGTTGAAATATGTCCAGTACATAGGCTATATCTGATTTGGAATCTATAATCCTTGGAAAAAACGAGTTGAACACTTCTATATACTGTATATTGTATAATATGTAACCTTTTCGAGGAAGTCTGAGGATAAAAGGGGCGATAGAAAGAATAAGACTGCTCGTTTTATGCCATTGTAAATCGATCTATTCAATAGGTCTTCCATTATCCCATCGTGGGCTGCTTGTGTGCCCTGTGGAGTACTGTTCCGAATACCGCGGTCCCTCGACGCGCCACGCTGTGCGCTTTGCGACGTGACACACGTGGTATCCCGCTGCGCATTGTTGTGCCCTTTTTTAATCTAACCTCTAAAACGAGACGCGCGTTCCATTTTTGGTTTATTCAAAACGCCTCCTGTGCATCAATCGAAAACAATACCTTCTGTTTTGTATTTCAATCATCTAGAAACAAAGTTGCAAAGTTTGGGTGACCTCTATGAAAATTCATCTACCTTTACAAAGTAACTTGTTAATATCTGTACCAAAAGGCTCATCTGCAAGTATAATGAAAGTCGATTACAATGAAAACCCCAGATTTGGGTATCATAGCCATCAGCCAATTCTCACGGTATAGAATCTCCTCTCGAATTTCGGAAGAGCATTACGCGTCATCAGAGGCGAGATATGGATCACGGTAGCTGTTCGTCTGTTTTAATTGTGATTCAAAGTCAA
Organism: Andricus kollari; assembly: GCA_932074435.1. Lineage (NCBI taxonomy): Eukaryota > Metazoa > Arthropoda > Insecta > Hymenoptera > Cynipidae > Andricus > Andricus kollari. The sequence continues at coordinate 19,864 of CAKNWW010288236.1, read as the reverse complement.
TTAGATGGGACACGTTGGTGAAAGATGTTTAGTCACCACGCGGATACATATTATTGCCGACCGGTTTCCTTGGTAATGCGAGTGTCATCACCCAGAAACGTTCACATTTGTGTTGCATAAATGTATAACAGACAGTTCTGCTACGTACATACAGAGAGAGAGAGAGATACGTTTTATACAAACACAGTTAGATATAGATGCTGCACGTGGCACAATTGTTTACTTTTTTTTTCTCACAAACGTAACAATTATTGGCGTTATCATCCATGTTTCTCACATATTGTTGACAATTCGATCCCCTCTCCGCTCAAACATTATCTCATTAACTGTCGAAATAAAAATCTTGATAAGGGGCTACACGAAACGTTGTACCTTGTACTCGCCTAAATCATTTCTCTATGAATAAAATTCGTATATTCTAGATCTTTTCTTTTCTTTCCCTGAGCAGCTAATAGGAACAGTATTGATTGGATGTAGCCACCTGTTTAGGACATCTAAATCAATTTCTAATTTGCTTCGTAATCGAACGTGGTCATGGAAATGATTACGAGTTTATGGCGGCATATCAATTCCTAGTAGCTTATGGGCCTCTCAGAGTTTAATTTACGATCGCCCCCATCGACGAGTGAGAGCCATCGCCTCTCTTCCACTCCATGAATCAAAAGTTCAAGGTCGTCCGTCACTTTTGCGACAAGTTTTGCTGGGGTCGTGGGGTCACTCCGGAAACATGTTGGGTGTGGGTGTTCGAGTCAGTCGTGTGCGTGGTTGTTGCTTGACGGTCTGCTCGAGTGTCGAGAAGGTTCGTACCTCGTGATGCCCCGTTGGGATTTATTGGCGCAATTAGAATGCACCTCGGGGGCATTAAACCCTCGTAAAACGTTGGACCGCACTGACGGGCTGACTAATGCCTACGACAGAGAGCACGCGTGCTACCTGCTTTCCACTCTTAAAACTCCACAATCTTCACAGAAGATATTCCTGTCCAGGAACAGGAGAAAACGAACGAGCTTGGGGAAGACTTTACTAAACCGCCATTTTTAAAGTTGGTCGTAAAAAAAACCGACGAATTTAAGGCAGCTAGACTCAGCTTTATTGAGGTACACTGCGGATGATGTTATAACGAGGCGTAAAATACCTTGTACTTTATTTTCCTAATAATTGTGCATGTGTTAAAATACGTGTCGTTGACATCTGTTCTTCAAGATTCATGATTTAATTATCATTTGGGTCGAGGCTAAACGATCTTTAAAGAATAATAATTCGTTTTCTGTAATTTCGACAATTTTTTTCGGAGATTTCTTTATAAATCAATAATGCGAACTTAATGCTTTTAATTTTCGTTATTCTCGGTGTGTGGTATAAAATAATCGCCAGTGGGCCAAAAGGTTATCGAATCGAACCTGGACGTTGAAGTGGGTAAGAGAGAGGAAAAGAGAAAAAGAAACGTAAACAAGCCTAAAGCTGGATTATCATAATCGCTACACCGTCGTGCCTCTCTTTCGTCGCTTTTGCCTGGTTATTGTAGTCAAATTGCTTTTATTGTAGTCGTCATATTGTACCATTGTCACATTACGTAAGAGACATTTGTTATTGATCAAAAGGAGCGGTACTCAATTGGGGAATATCACGGCATCTTAAAGCTAACGCTGTTTACCCAAAGATAATATAATACAATACTGCCGTTCTATGGGACAACGGCAGTGACTACAAAATCAGCGAAAGGAGAAAATCGATAAAAATGCTTCAATCTGGGTTTCCCTGTCCCGCTTGATTTAATAGATAGTTCAATAGTTTTTCGATTGTTATTGTGTAATTTTGGGGTGATAAAAAATAATTATCAAAAATTGGTAATGGATACGTAAAAATGCAGATGCTGCATTTAGTGATTCTCTGCCACTTAGTGATTCTCTTCGCAAAAGTTAATACAAATATTTATTTAAATAAATTACTTTAATGCCAACTGAAAGTGAATTAAAATTTGCTAGCGAAGATTTTTCCTCGGGACTTTTCAATGCGAGATTCCTCGCTTCGCTTGAATGCCGTTGAAAAAAGGCATGGTAGCGGTTCTTGCTGATGCCAACATCGAGAATTGCTCGCTTCTTCAGCCGAGAGACCAAGGGTTATTCTCGCTTTAAATGCGGAATGAAAAAAGACGAGGAAAAAAAGTTGCTTTTTTGCTATGCTCGAGGGGCCGTTCACTGGAGGAATCAATGATTTTCCATACTTATAATCGATTCAGAATCAATGACTCGTCAAAACATTTTTCAGAAACACGTGGTATCAGCTGAACTCAGGAGGAATCAATAGTACTGATGTAGCTCAATGCGCGCAACTGTCATAATGATTCTTGCTCATGTAGAATCGATTTTCGAGTGAACGGCTCCTGGGCTGTGCCTCTGCTAACATCGTGTCAATAATGTCAGGAATTCGCTGAGAAACTAACATACTTCGTGAATATAAAGATCCAAAAAATGATCTTCAGTTTTTACAGCAAAATGTAGAGGAAAAAAAATTTCATATCTCTTGATCATTGATTCCCAGGCAAATTGGAGAGCTAGTTTCGCAGGTATAGTCTTTTCTAATTTACAAAAGATAAAGTCAAGGTTATCACTTTCTTGATCTTTGCTGGTCGAGTCAGGGAAAGTTAGGATAACCAAAGTTTATGGAGTTTGAAAATGGTTGGTCTGTCTGTTGTATTATTTTACAGCATCCTTGAAAACCTGGACCACTGGGGATTAGACACCAGACTACCAGAGAAAGTCTCCTTTTCTTTTATTCGCTGATTGCCTCTTCTGAGAATATTTTCCTTTGAGTAGGACAAAACGACAGACCGTTGCAAGAGCCATAAGGAACATATATCTGCGTGTGAAAATAGCAAACTTGAATAACATGCAGCACTCTGACCAGGAAAAATATTCCTGGCGAGACGATATTCAAACATCGAATTTATTTACAGCAATATGTATAATTTATAAGTGAGAAGCAGAGGGAAAGTCAATGTTTTCATGCTGCTGAGAAGGATTTCACTTTTGAATCTTTTTTTTAGATATGTCTGCTATTTTCATGATTGCACTGAACAATCCAATGCTGACTATTATTGGGAAAAGGTTTTGCTTTGACATGAAAAGTCAAATGTTCCCCCCGAGTATTAAGTAAAAACTTTGCAAATTTGCCAAGAGGGAAGTTGGTTGGATAATCTTCAAAGGTCGGTGTTTTGTTTTTCCAATAATTTTTATCTGCGAGTTTGTGTGGTTTCTAAGATTGGATGAGGGAGAACTGTTTACAATTTGTAATCTGTGTCTACCTGTGGGGCGCTAGTGGTTGCTCGGGGACGGTCGAAAAACGTGAAGCGATCGGTTACGAGGGACGGGCACAGGACATAGCAAGAAACTAGTCCCCCTACGAAGAGACTTGACAGTATTTTTGTCGAACGTACTGGGAGACACCTTCATTACTATACACTTTCGATGGCGATACGCGAGAGGAACTCCCATTCAGAATTCAACCTCATGAATAATAGCGCATGCGCGATCCGCACTCTCTCTCTCTCACTCTCGCTCTCGCACAAACTTTGGCCCACGTGTTCATAATGGAAGCAGGAATCCACTTCATCCCTTTCTTATTGTCTCTTCAATGTAATCTTTATAATGTGCAGCATATCCATCCAGAACTGTCTACAGACAATTTCTCAATTAAAAATTGGACTGTATATTATGGTTATGATTTTTCTATAAGATAATTGTGATATATATATCCGGGAAATACTCATTTTAATTTGTAGAGAGAGCTAATTAATTTGAAGTCTGGAAAATTATACTTTTATAAAGCATATTGGGGTGGTGCTAATTAGAAAGATTGTAGGTGAAGTTTGAATATTTCTGGGTGATATGATCATTTGTATATAATGTGCTTTTAGAATCGCAATTATAAGACTTTTTTCTGTTACAGATCAGACAAGAGAAGCCTTACTACATAGCAGACCCGGAGGTGGATTCATTGGTGAGTTTATATTGCCTTATTTGTAGAAGAACGGTCTTGTATATATATTCTCAAGTTGTTACATGTGGTTTTTGTGGAAACTAATATTATAAAATGTGGGATATCTCGTTTCCTGCTAGCGTTTTCCCTATCGGAACAGAATAATTTTTGGAAAATTGTTTAAGTAATGCAAAATCTAGTTTTATAGTTTGTGTAGCGACAGATGGTCTTCTCTGAAATAAGCTTTCTTTTCAAATCGCGTTTAAATAGATAATTTAAGCAGTTGGCGTAAAAACATATGGTGAGCATATTTTTTTCTAGTCTTTTCGAGGGATCTTAAAAACTCGAGGAAGAAATATTTCAAATGACCCTGTCCTTCTGCTCTCTTCTTTTTCCCTCTGCGGTCTACGTTTTCTGATCGAGATAAGATTGAGAAGTGGGCCTTTTAAATACACTCAGGAAGATTCAAGAGGACGCTCATCCCATTTAGAATTTACCCACGGTGGTTCTGAATATAATATCCTGTTTAGCATTTGGGCAAAAAAATCTCTCCTTTCGCATTTAAAAATCTAATGTCAATATCGAAATTGTTGAGAAAATTCAATTTATTTAAGATCAATGGTTTAACACATAATCGCGGACACAACACTTGCAGGCGAGGCGAATGTGGTATGCATTTTGAATTATTTTTTTCTAATTGTGTAGTCACAACTGTCGATTGGCCTCGGACACAGGCGCGAGCCATGTAGAAGGAAGAATACGAGGAAAAAGAAATGAAGGAGTAGAGAATATTATGTACTTTGCCGCGAAAGAACGCGCGAGCAAGACCGTCTCACTTGGCTCCCCTTACTTGCATTATGCATCCGCATCTGGTATAGTTATGAGGACGTGCAGGACGATGGCGCAGAAAAACGAATGTCATCTAAATTGTAAAAGGCTGCGGAAAAACTTCAGAAAGGACGAGGAATGCCTACGACCTACGTATTGCAGCAGTCCTTATTTCAGAATTTTGATGTTTGTTTCAAAATATTGTGTTCCGACAAAGTTGAATAGATAGCAACGCATATACGTCTTATAATAATAAAATTTAATAGAAAGATTCTTCAAGCATTTTTTCAGCCTGCACTTAATTTTTTTTATTTTGATATATAGGCGTAGAAAAAGAGCATAGTGAAGAATACGAGTATAGCTTTCGATATCGAATCTTCAGCAAAAAGTGAGAAGGCAGCAGGTGTTATGAGTAGTAAATCTAAAAAGCTAAATGGCTTTGTATAGAAGTTTAGGCGCGAAGCGTCGTCTCACGAGTCTAGAGGTTAGAGTTCTGTTGCCGGCATCGTTTTGCGATCGGTATTGCGTCCGCTCCCGGGCAAAGGAGCTTGGCGTGGCTTCATTACGTCCGTGGCAAATCGCAATCTACGAGCAATGAGCTTCTATCGTAAAGAAGAACGAGGCACGTAACGTTGGTAGTTTTTGCCCACCTTCTCTGTCCCTCTTCCTTTTTCCATCTCTTGCGTTCCTTATTCCTTTCTGCCAGTCGATCGACTGGGCTGCTTTTTGCCGATAATTTTGCAGAACGGAAAAGTCCTCCCTCTCGAAATTGCCTCCGCTTTCAAACTACTCTACTTCAATGTGAGAACGCGTCGTACTTTATGGCTAACACTCCATTGACCTCTTCTCTTTTTTGCTTAAAAATGTTGTTCGCTTCTTCTCCATTCAGAATTTTCGCCACGGTTTAATGATTTTCCGTATTTGGATGCCTTATGCGCGTTCCCAACTATTGGCCTAGCCATATGGCATTGATCTTGTGAAATATTTGAAATTTGAGAAGCAAGCTTGAGTATCGAAATATTATCGATCTTCAGCACGCGTTGTGGTATGCAGAGCCAAAGATCGCGTGCAAAGAGATCGACGACACGCGCTAACGTTACTGAGACTGAGAAGGAGGGTCGTTTCTGATCCTTGCCGCTCTTTTAGTATCCTTGAAACCCGGGATATACCGTTACCAAGTTTCTTCACTCCTGAACAGGATATGTCTACGACCTTCTGACAAATCTTTTTAACTTTTGAACTATATTTTGCTGCTTTTGGTCCATTTTCTATAAATAAATATTGAGGCTAATGTAAGTTACTATAGCTAAATTTACCAATCTTTTGTTTTCTCTTCTGTGGAGCTGATTCACACGATCATTATTTAAAGAGAACCTGTACCACTCTCGAGTCGATGATAGGAGCAACACCATTAAAATACATTCTCTGTGTCATATCATTAGCTTTATCGAAAGGAACGTTCCCCACAACGATTCACACTCTTGTTTCTTGTCTGCCTGGCACTTTCATAAGTCAGGGATCTCAGGTGCTCTTCAGAAGAGGATGTTAGTCATGCAGAGCCAATTTTTTGAAGAGAAATAAAATCTGTTTTCATATCAACGAACGATAGAAAAAATCTGAAACTTTTTGCAGCCTTTCTTCTTAAATAAAATTAAAGGCAAAATCAAAAGAGCTACTTCTTTGAGTATTGCTCTCAGTAATTATTTTTCAAGCATAAACTGACAATTAGCATCTCATTGGCTCATTTCTTCCATATGTAAATTCAAATGTGAATATTATTTAAGAGCGGGTAACTGTTGCTTTCTTTCTCGCTCGTTTCGTTTTCATGCGGCGACTTTCCTCGCACGCGTGGGTATAGGTTAGTTTCTCGGTTTGCTCGCTTGCTTGCTTTGCACTCCTCGTTGCGAGGCCTCTCGTTTCGTTTACGACGCTCGCGAAGAAGCTGCTCTTCGTTTATCCGCCCACCGAGTGTCACCTCGAGTACCCTCCAATGCTAAAGTACTTTGGCACACCTTCCTGTATTTATATGGGAATACATGCATATATGCATACTCGAATCAACACCGCCACTGCTTCTATAAACTCTTCGCTCGTTCAGACAATTCGGAAAGTGTTTCCAAAAGGAACAATTCAAAACAGGATATATACAAGAGAATAAAAGGGAAACACAAAGAGGAAGCAAAAGTGCAAGATGAAAAGAAAGAGAATAGATGAATGTATCAAAACTAATGTTAGCTGCAATCAGTTTATAGAAAACCCCTAATTATAACTATATTCTGTATTGGCAAAACTGTCGCGGTACCTGGAATCATTAGTTAATTTCCACCTGAGAAACGCCCACGTCGACAATTCGTCTCTCATTCGTAGTAACATTATATCCACGGGCCTCATTTTGCTCGTTTTATATCGCTTTTTGAATTAGAAGAAAGGACCCGGCTGGCAGTCAAGAAATATGGAGGGGATGCGTGGGGCCTCATCGAGAACTGGGAACGGGTAAAGCGAATGTGCAAAGTATAATGTAACAGAGAGACTGCCGAACATTATAGCAACTCTGGTGGTCCATTTTGTTGAGTCACTTATTATCCTAGGGAGGTTAGACTATGTATAGCCTTATGAGACTCAAAAAGACGATCACTATCTAAAATATTTTTAAATGAATCGGTCTCTTTAATATGGAATCGTTCTTGAAGGTTTTAACAATGTCTCTCTGGGCCCATTTAAATAGGCCTTGTTTTTAAATTTATTTAAGAATAGCTCGTGTGCACGCTCAGGGAGTTTTATGTCGTTAAAAAAGAGAGAAAAAATGGGGGAGGACCCATGCATGCGCTCCTCCTTTTGGGCTTGTTACGGCGCTCGTTAAGACGTTAATGTCGCCGAAAATATTCACAAAAATGCAGGTGCACACTAAAGTCACAAAGACTGTGTTGCTCGTTCAACGTGTTGGTATTCATCACTTTTTCCATTTTGACGAAAGCGCAATTATTGTTTTATTACCTAGTTTTGTTTTGTTGTTTATCATGTTTCTGGGTTTGGTTTTGATTTTTCTGTTTCTCTTTTAGTGTGTGCTTCGTGCATCCTTAAGCAAAGTCGTGCTAGACCCTATGTTGCGCGTTATGTCGAGTCTCTGGGACTATAAATCTCCGGCTATTAAGACGGTGGACCGCCGTTTGATGGCCCGTGCCATGGCACTATCATCTTAATACAGACGCGCACGTACGAAAGCATTAAATTTCTCTACCAGCAAATCATATTTCAAGTTTGCACTTAGAATTTTTAAATTCTTGATCAAGCTAATAATGTCAGAATATTTAAATAATATTTGAGTGTAGTTGAACTGGATCTGTTGCAATTAAAAAAAAAATGTCTGGACAAATTGATTTTCCAGACACAATTTCATCCCATTTGAACTTTTTTTTTTTAATATAAATTAATAAAATTGTGCATTTGGTGGAAATATTTTTCATTATTAAACAATCATATATCCTGAATTTGAGCCAGGTCCCATTCTGACACAAAAATTCCCGTTATCAGATGACGTAGACTCCAGCATTAGTAGCATTTTTTCTAGAATCATTATGCAAAATTTATTTCTAATCAGTACTTAATACATCGCTGTAAATCAATTTCATTGCTGGAAACAGCATCCTTAATCAAACGACACAAAACAGCTCAAGTAGATAAATTTAATATTTTTCTGTCACATTTTCTTCAATTTAATGCCTTTTTTCAAGAATATAACACTCAATTGTCGATCAGAAATCAATAATGTATCAATTTTTTTCTTACCTCGGTCATTGAATCAATAAAAAGTCATCAATGATAAAACTAGTCACCTTTCTAGCCTCTATAATTCCGATCGTTGTTGGAATTATTCTGTCCGCATAATTGACCTTAATTCGATTACGCGATATTCGAGAAATAGAAAATATGCTTCTCTGAAACGGCATCGGACTCTTTTTGCTAGATTGTTTGTAATTGAAACGACAATGCTCATTCGATTTGTGTCGTTGGAATTAATTGACGATAAAATACAAGTTAAACATTCACTGGTTTATCACTTGACTTGACATTACTTGAGTAATAAATAATTGAACACTTCGGCTCGAGGTGTGTAAAGTTCAATGCAATATTATTCTGCACTTAGAAGTCAGTAAATTATAACTATCTAGAATTTTATATTAGTGCATTTAAGTTTCCTGAATAAAATCGAAAATATTAATAATTATAATCAGCTTGAAGTTTCAATTTCATTTCGAGTTTAAATCAGTGTAATTAAATTACATTCCTCTCATATAAGATTTATTTACAATTCAAACCGTCACTCCTTCTCCCACTCAAGTATGTCAGCAATGAATCGTCAATAGATCATAACCTGTAGTGGCTTAATTGAATAAATGGCGGATAAAAGTACAGCCTCTGAGATCGTGTTACATTGATTTGAAAGATTTATTAAAGAAACGACAAAACCCGCTGACGGCTGGTTTTCTGCCACGTTAACGATATGAGTTATAAAGCGCACTAATCGTCGGGGAATGTCTCATGAATGACAAAAGTCGTAATTAACGTGAAAGACATCTGGTAATTAAGTCATTGAGTCTTATCGATCGAACTCTTTGATGTGTCCATCTTTAAAGGAGAGGGAAGGGACGGGGACTGAGATAGGGCCCCGTGGTAGGGGGAAAGTTAGAGGGTGGTGGGCGAGAAGACGTAAATCACGGTTCATCGATAAGCTTCCTCCGCGTGAATGTCGGTCCCTCGTTAATAATTGATACAATTAACGTCCATTCATTAAGCTGGCTACTGCACCAGCCGGCTATCGACCAACGTTAGGCGGTATTTCTGTCGCGATCGATGAAAAAAGTCCTGTTCCTGCATTTATCAGTGTTCCGACAACGAGCAGCCTTGTTTCCATCGTAATTACTTGTTGCTCTTTTTGTTTATAATGCAGTATCATTTACAATTATTTCCAATTGACATCCTTAAAGGGAGAAATTATATTCAGAAATTAAGAGCTACTACGACCTATGGCAGTGCAATTTCCAGTTACAGCCGATTCAATGATTGCCAAATGTAATCAACCCAGGTGGAAATTTACTAATGACACTGTTAGAAAAAAGCTACACTATTAACAGTAGTGGAAACCCCCCAAGAATAACTATGTTTTGTACCTGCAATAAAAGTTTTCACACTTCAGGTTCGGTACCAAGTTAGTTGGTTGCCAGTAGTGAGCCAGTGCAGAACATAGTTATCATTAGATGTTTTGCCACTACTGGAGTATGTTATACACGATATTATACGTATACGTATTATACAAAACTATGGATTTCAAATAGCAACTTTTCTCACCATACTCCCCACTTTTCTGTCTATCGCTACCTTCATTATCCTTATTTCTATTTAACGCTACATCGGTTCGCCGCCATGCATATGCTGACTTGGTCTAGAAAGATTTACGACGTCGTAGATTCTGCCGGTGGAAATCATAGTTAATACACGACCATGCTGCAGTAACTTGGCTCCGGTAGATACGGCATCAGTGGTTAGCATAAAAAGCGCATAAGACAGTGTTACCCTGCTCGTTAATCGAGTGTACAATGTGGTGGGAACACCTGAAGAAGGGGAAATGGGAGTTACAGAACAGACAAGGAAAAATGGACAATGTCTTGTTGTATGCACTGTCCTACAAAATTCTAAGTTTGAATACAAAAATCTTATCAGCAATAGTGGTGTATCACCGTGGTGGCACTATCATCGAAAAGTTGGAAAATTACTGTAAGTTGAGTACTACCTTTTTTGGGGAAACGTTTCAATGAAGTTTTAGAAACTTGAGATTTGGCGAGGAAGTAAGTGAAAGCTGGCTTATGGATGTAGATTGGGAATGTTTAGTGTTACATTTGAGTTTGACGGGGTGCCAATAGACTCGTTGACACCGATTGACTCTTCTCGCCGACGGATCAGTATTACGGGTGATCCTTTTGCAGGGCCGATAGCACTGGCTTGTCGAGCACATGCCCGTATACGTCACGCATATACGTGCTATGTATTATGTATCTCGAGCATGGATCACGCACATAACGTAGATGGGCTCATTCTCTGTATATTCTCGCAGCTCACTTACCTCGGCCGCATCGTATGAACGCTCTCTTATAAATAACACCATCTCTTCTCATTTCTTCCAAGCTTTCGTGCTTTTTCTCCGTCTACACATGATCCTCTCAGCTCGCCTCTTTCCTCTCATCTTTTCACCAGACCCAGAAGCGCGATGCGCATAATTAATAACACGTGATGAGTGATAGCCACAAAACATTTTAAGCGCGTCTCGCCCTCAGACTGAGAATCTGCACGCGTGCTCAGGGAGGAGACCAGCTCTGATATTTATTGCTCGTTAATCCCATTCTTTCCTCAAAAAGTGTTTAATAATATTAGCTAGGGATTTAGACTGTAGAGCGTCACAGAGCTGAAGTGTTTGTTCTCACAGGTGGTACTCAACATTGATAAGTGGTACATTCGAAGGTAGATCCGCAGTGGGGACACGAAACTTTTGCTGTAAAATAAAAATTTGTATATTTCAATAATATTTACTATTGCTTTCTTGTAACAAATTTCATATACTTTGTTAATTAAAAAGATTTTTGTTTCCAAAACCGTCCCTGGGGTATATCAGTGTGCGGGACCATGTGGTACCAGTATAGAGGACACATTGTTGGAGAACGGATTTCGCGCCATTTTTGATGCCCACGGGTTTTAGCGTTGCTTTTGCTGCGGCAATATACGCGAGATACCATCTCTTCTTCACGAAGTGGGTCCTGAAGTGCGACTCGTTCGCTGCTCCCTTTCCTCTCGACACTTCAGTCGCTCAGTATAATGCGATCAACTGTTCGGCCCACTTGCCGAGCCACTCCAGATCATCCGCCCCCCTCTCACCGCTCTTTTTTACCACGAAAATAGATCTCAGCCTTTCTGGACTTGAAGATTTTCTGGTTTCCTTAGAGTTAGAGAAAACGATCATAAAGTTTCTAACACTGTTTTGCTGACGAACCTGATTATCCTCAGTCACAACCTCCGGACCTTTATTGCTCGACCGGAATCATAATGGACTCTGACTGCCTAAATATAATTTCAATTAACAATCAAGGTTGCCATTGAATTGCCACTTGAGTTCCAGATGACCAATACTGAGTTTACTCGACCATTCTGAGGCTGAAGCCTCGACAAAGAAAATGGCGTCCATTCGCATTAATTGTCGTGAATCGCAAAATGATGCGAACCGAGATCTTTTTCTCGATGCACGCATGCGGGCTAAGTACGTTCGACGACCTCTCGGGCTTTGGCCTGCGAGAATTGCTACTTTTTCTTATACACGAAGGTAGTAATTATACTCTTGGCGTACTACATTCGTTCATCGATCATCGCTCATTACATAAACATGATTTTGCACTAATGTGTCATGTATTGCCTGCAGAAATAATTTGGCTTAAATATTAATCTCATTAATGACACTATCTTTAACCTCATTTCCATAATAAACCTTAATTACTGTTGTTGAAAATGCAGAACTGATCAGAATTTACATGAAGAATTTGTAGGGTAGTTCATAGAACATTAGCGACTTTCGTTCGCATTTTTAGGACTCAGATGATTAATTTATTGTGCGAATGCTGATAGGTCGGATAGAGATATTTATTGACGCTGGCACTTTTTTTTGCAGGCTTGTCGATACAAATGTACTGCGCGTCTCACATAGTCGATACATTATACTAGCGGCGAGATACGTGGGAAGAAAAATGTACCTCGCGTCATTAATTACAATAATGACCGTCGCCAGCCATGTACATATGCACGAGCGCGTGTCTTCGCAAAACGTGAAACACTAATCGCGCATAATTCCTGGATGAGAACACTATTTTTTAATTAATTATTCACAATTACGCGCGAAGATGAAATAAACTTGTTACCTTAATGAATTATTCAGTTTCTATTTTGCAGAATTGTCTATAAAGGGTAAAATTATCCCCTCAACTTTTCTATTTAATTAAAATGTTTATAATGAATTCATTAAGTCTATAAAATACAAGTTAATTATTTCATTGACGTAAAACGATGCGGGAATACATTTTCATCAAAATTTGTTCATAATGAAAATTATATATTGATGAGATGCTACTTGTAGAATACAAACCTGCTGTTAATGTTACGGGGGTCCTAGAATTTGTTGTAATCATTTTGTCAGATTGGTAGACTCTTTTTCCTCCGCGTATAGAAAAGATAAAAATGTAAATATGTAAATGAAAATGCTGAGTCGAATTTGAGAAAAGAGAGAGCTGAGGGTGGTCTTCGAGTTGTCTCCTTCTTTTTTTTTTATTAAAGATAGTGTTATTTCTTCGAAATGGAATCCCGATACACAATTAGCGAGTGAAGATAGGGAATTAATTCCTGCTAATCATTGTTCGGGTGATATGAGGGAAAAAATTAAATCGTAAATGGTTCGGTATAAATGATGAATAAAGTTTTAAGTTCGATTTAACATGAAGCCACATTTTGCAACAATGAGCTGGGATGAAAATAATTAAGCTCTCGAATAATATTTTTTTAACATATTTCTTCTTCTTTTCAGATGGTACAAGCAATCCAAGTCCTCCGGTTTCACCTCCTCGAGCTTGAAAAGGTGAGTTTGCAAAATAAAATATTAAATGAACGTAAGTTTAGTATAGAAGGGCTGAACAGATCCCGTTGCAGATACATTTAACGACATTCAATATTCGTATTTGTTCTGTTCCGTGCTAAATTTTAAATTTGTAAAGTCATATGCAGGCTATTATTAAAAAAACATAGATAACAATCTTTTCAAGAAAAGTTCAAAAGTCATGGCTTGAAACAGCATGCCAGCTGTGCCAGGAAGAATACGTTTCCGGAGATTCTGACCAAGATGGCGCATATGCCGCATTTACACCTGAGAACAACTGTTATGACTGAAGAGCAATTTTCCGTAATTGTAGTGAAAGCTCGGCGCACTCGAAGTACGTCCTTAGTTGGTCCGAATCCGAGTGTTTTAAGTGGAGTGATTTAACTCACCGATAGACGGTAAAGAAGCAAGGAAACTGACTCGTTTTCCAGCAGTTTGCTTTGCAACAGTTCTCTTGGGCAGAAAATGAAATGGAAATGGAAAATGGGCAAGCAAAGAGAAAATTTGTCTACACTATTGCTCTAATACAGTTAAAACTATGCTCAGAGATTTCCGATAAAGTATAACGGATTTGATTGCAAATTTATGAAACATGGAACAAGTCTTTTGTTGAAAAACTCTCAAGGATTGAAAAGCCTGGGGAGGCTTTATTATGTTTTTATGCGGGGATATTTTATCATACAAAATAGCGGACATCCATCGCATTTCCATCGAAATGGTAGCTGACGTGGCGGCGGCCATTGGCTCGGCCAATGAGAGCCCCTCTTCCGAGCTCCGCGCTTGGCTGCACCGGTCGTCCCGGTTTATCATGCAATTTTATAGCAATTTTCCTCATTTACGGCGATTACATTATTACGAGCCGATATTCAGCCGCCCCAGGCGAAAATATGCATTCTGCCCGTTTAAATTATCTGCGTATTATATGTATATTGCACGCGCAACCCATCAAGCTGCTAAACTGGATTTTACGCTGGATCGTGTCAGCCTAGAGCCTGTAGATACGTGAAGGCCCTGAAAAAAGAAGGAATTATGTTAAAACACAGATTTGCGGCGAAACAAAGTTAAAAAATCGAAAAAATGTGCCGAAGATTCGTTCTGAAGAAATGTATAATGTATTGATCAATGCTAGGATGGTGACACCTTTAAATAGTTGAGTACAGAAATACAGATTCTCTATTTTTGTCACTGAGTGTTCCACTGACCTCATAATAGGAGAGGTGACATTCAAAAACTAGGAAATGCGCAACAGTAGTAATTTGTAAAATTAGTTTATACTATTTAATCAAAGATTGTTCAAAAATAATTCCACAAATATTCAAAGGTCAGATTACAACATTACTCTGATTAATGGCAATATTGCAGCCTGTCATGATGAAATTGTTGTTTGTAAATTTATGGAATAAAATCTGGTATGGGTGCGATGGAAGAGGATTCCATAAATGCCGACCGTATCCAATGGAGAAGACCCCTCAATAGCCGCTGGTGATGTGCGATGCGTTTAACATTTTTGAGCCAATCGGGTATTAGCATAATTATGTTTCGCCGTGGCTGAAGCGAAGCCATCATGGCGACGAAGACAACATCGATGGGTCCGGGGTTGTGCTCAAAAGTTGATCCTCATTCTCTCGAAAGTCCGGGCATCAATACACCCATTCTCAGACATTTGTATACAGAAGTACACATACAGACGTGTACAATGTACATAGCCGACCTGCAGACAGCGTCACATGAAGAGCGGTAAATTTCTTACGGGGCATTATGGCGCAGAGTACATACCAACGGGATTCATACTGGTACGACACGAATCCCTCTCCCCTCTGTGGTTGCGGTAGGAAACTGGTTCTAAAGTCTAAACGTACCAGAACCCTCGTCTTTCTATATCCCTCTCGAATTCCCAAGAGCAATTTGATTCAGAAATTTAGAGCAACATGTCTGTTGCAATAAATTGATTATTATTTTTGGACCAAATTGTAATCCTTGGGGATGGGCCAAGAAATATGTATTGGGATATTTTCTTACGGACGGTCAGAATCAGATTAGGGTCATAGGGCTCAGATGAAAAATAAATGAGGAATACAACATCGCTGTCTCTAATGACATCGAAGGCAAAGAAAAAACTTTAATATCATTTTACATCCACGTTTGGAATAAGATGTCTCCACCACACAAGCAAAGTGACAACATACCCGAGCCTGACCAATTTTTCGTCACTGATAGGTCCTGCTTTCATTCGCTTACACAACCCAGGATCGCTTACTCTCTGCTCTAAAGGCAGGTCATATATGTATAGAAGAGATTCCCGCCGTACCCTCGACCTGGTTAAATCGGCCATAAAATGGGAATAATCTCGAGTTACAGGCAACGGTGGCACCCAAAGTGTCGTTCAGCCATTGGCATCCTTTTTTGCAACCTTCAGCTGACGATATGTGCTCTCTTACGATAGTAAATACAACCCATGCAAATTGTCAACCGCACAAATACACTACCTCCCACGAGAAAGGCTAAAAAGATACTTTAGTAGCTCTCTAAAAATTAATTTACTTCTCAAAAAAAAATACCTGCTCGTGTAGAATGGGCCCTTCTTATTATAGAAGGACTTCTGAAATCATAAAAGAGATTCTATCTGCCTTTGTTATTGTTCCGTTTTTGGTTTTATTTTTTATTGACAGGTTCTGATAAGATAATATCTTCTGATCAACCTATTGAAGCTTCAGTTGCTTCACACCTTCATATCGAACAATTGAAGAATTTATCATTCCCCATTACATCGATTCATTTATCACCTAAGTTCATGGACACGTCATACTTTTCACATTTGCATAAAGTAACCATCACGCCTTTTTTCATTCCTGATGTATATGCGTCCGCGTAAATTGATTGACGGATCAATATAAATTCCGACAACTCTCCCAGGGTCGATGATCTTGAGAAGTTTGATAGTTCTTGATCTTCACGACCCCGGCCTATCGCATTGGTAGATCTTCGAAGACCAAACCGATGAGAGTGACCTCGAAAGAATAAAGATATGGTATAATCATAGCTATAGGTATTAGGTGTTTGGTACAGACATATCAGAAGGGTCAGGGTGGCAATCTTGTGGTACAGCTAGTGCTTGGAAATGTATCCATGTAAAGTAAACTAATATGGATCGTTGATTTGGGTAGCCTTCTTGTTTATCTTTCGCTATATCTTCTCCTTTCAATTCTCTTGAAAATATGGCACTGTCCTTTCGAAGACTTTTTTTCATCCATTGGATATCCAATTACGAACTCAGGAATGCCATGCATGTTTCACTTGCGACTTGCAGAACTGGCATCATTAAATGTTTGCGTTGGATATTTATTATTGATGGTTTGTTGATGATCAGGATTGCAAAAATTCTTGTTGCCAAGATTAAGATAATGATTAATAAATTTTCGTATGTTGAGCCATCGCTCTCTGGATGTGTTACCTTGATTAAAAATGAATTCGTTTTCTTGCAAGGGAAATCTGTTTCCATTAAGTGAAAAGTGTTCCCGATTTAAAGTTGTAGGTCCGACCCTCGACGATAAAATAGCAGCATTCCTTCTCATAATGGATTCGAATTCTTTAATACTTTATTAGAAATTCCTGTTGTGGCCTTGAATCTTTTGTTGTAACTTGAGTGATACGATACAAGGAGGGTAAAAAGTCGATCGTATTCCCGGAAGCGAAACTGATCGCTTCGGGTTCTGCGTGGTTGATCGATGTCTTCCCCACTGGGGTAGCGAATAATGTAAGAGGATGACAATGAATCTCCTGAATAATATCAGGAAACTACGTTAGTCGTTTCTCTATAGCTAGATTGGGTTATCACAAAAGTTATGATTGTGTAATTTACTTTTGAAGCAGCCGTAGTAATGAAGGTCGAAAGATAGTAACCCTTTTATTATAATATATAAAAGAGGTTCTGGAACTGGACTGAGAATTCCAAGATAAAAATTCCACAATCAGTAGTCTGAAGATCGAAATCGATTCGTCCTCGGAATGGTATCGCTGTTGGTAACCTTTTAGCAAAGGACAGGTACATAGCTGGTTGCTTCATGGTAGTGAGGACATTGTGGACGAATCGATGTCCTCCGCTATCGAGGATCGTGCGCTTTGTTTCTTTTCTTCTTGGAGCATTGTCGGTTGGTTTCGGCTCGACTCCTGCACGGCGGATCAAATTCTAACCAGTCCGGCATTATAGCTGGTGTCCTTCGAATCCTCTATCTCTACCTTCTTCTCCTTCGCCTCCTCTGTCTTTCCTTTCCCGCATCCGTCGAGAGTCTAGTCATCTCCAGGCATTGTGTTACCTTCTTCACTTCACTCCGGGCGTACCGTGGAGAAAATCTCGCCGTAGAACGAGAAGAAAGGTCTCCGATGGAAAAAAGTGTAAAAAAGCATGCCACATTATCTAGGGCACCGCCCTGCTTGTCTATAGTGGTGAATGTAACGAGCGCGACGAATCTGGACTCGGTTCGACCCTGGTTTTTTTCCCAGGCAAAAATACAGAATGGGCTTGTTTCGACTTTGTAGGTAAAATATGACTCTAAAGTCCAAGGATGAGACTTTTTGTTGAGGCTTTAAATGGTAGATGTTGAGACCGTAGGATTTCCTATATAAAGTACCAATTTCTAGTAGCACTGGTATCTAGTGTGTCGGATTTTCAGGAACATCTTAATTCAATACTGTACTGTTCATGTACAATATTCTTGTTCACCTATCTTCAAAAGTGGAGCAAGAATGTAATCCGAGTAGTCTTCTAACTCGAGGATTAAAAGTGTACATTGTAAAGGATGTAAGTAGATTCGGGAGCAACGAACGAAAACTTAGGAAGTTGAGCTTAATCGAGTTGGATAATAAAGGCGCAGATTGTTCGTGGACGTCGCGGTCTACGGACTTCTTCTATTGGTCGGTGCCGCCTCGTGGCAAGATGGCCGCTGTGCTATTACATATAAATGCCAAATAAAAATAAGATTCGATAGGCAGGTAGGGTAGGGATTCGGATAATGTGCCTAGGTGTGCCTATCTGTATCGCTGTCGAAGCATACGAAAGAGAGGAGACAGAACTGAAGAACAAGAAGACGTGGACGAGAAACCGAGAGGATGAGGCGCGCGATGCGGCATGATCATAATACGCGCGCGGTCTCCCCGCGGATTTACATATAACAAGATAACGATTTTTATTTGTTTTTGCTTATATAATATATTTTTTCTAAACCGATTCCGAGGGACCCGGCGAAGCAACCGTGGCGACAGTCGGCTACAGGGATCAGGAGGAAGAAGAAGCAAGAGCGAGAAAAAAGAGGGTCTGGCTTAAGGAAGGGCGACTTGGAGGGAAGAGGACGGGTATCCTATAGGCCTGTCAGCCCTCATTTGCATACATAACATTCTGGTCGACTGGACACCGGTCAGACCTCCTCTCCTGCAGCTTCGACTTCTTGCTCTCTCCCTTCAGTTTTCTCGCTTTATCTTTCTCCTTTCATCTTTATCGTTTTAGCTTTCTCTCCCTCTTGCTCCGGGCTCCGAAACACTCTACGAGATGAGCCTTCCATATCGATAACCGTACCTGGAGCTACTAAGCCCCCAGCGTAATCAAGAAAAAATCAGCCCATCATACAAGCCTCAAAAAGTCTTGCAGACAGTTGATTCGACTCAAACGAAAGTCAGTTAAACCTCCAATTGCAATCTTACGTATGATAGGACTGCAACTCCAGAGGCAACTTAGTGCAAAAATCAGCCAGTTCTCATAGCTAGATTTAAGATAAGCTATACCAACTTGAAACCTGGGTCAAACCCAAAAACTTGATGACCCTGACTGTTCAGTCTTTAGCAATACTTAAGTTTTAGGGAATGTGACTTTGATATTATGATTGTACTAACGAAATTTTGTTGTGTTTTGCAGGTTCACGAGTTGTGTGACAACTTCTGCCACCGATACATCAGCTGCTTAAAAGGAAAGATGCCGATCGATCTGGTGATCGATGACCGGGACAGTACGAAACCTCCCGACATGGGTAACGGTTTGGATGCTGGTGGACCTAGGAGTACAGCTGACAGCGCGAGCCATACCGACGGAGCCAGCACGCCGGACGTCGTGAGTACCTCACCATCATCAGCGTCTTACTATCCGCACGACGCGATCACCCCCCACCACCATCACAACCACCACCACCATCATCACCAGAATAATCACGCCAGTATCGGCAGTACCGCCACCACCCCCTTGCAACTGAGCCAAAACCAAAGCCAAAACCACCCGCCGCCGCAATCGAACAACACCACTACCACTATTACTACCCCAAGTAGCGCCGCCACAACTCCCAACTCCCTAAAGCGTTCGCACCAGCAGATGATGATGGCAGCCGCGGCGGC
>CAKNWW010288206.1:0-10106 GCA_932074435.1 Andricus kollari | reverse complement strand
ATTTCAGCTGGGAAATAAATTCAATCCTTGTTGCAATCCTACCTTCGTAAATCGGAGGTTTGTTGCCTACATGTAAGGCACTTGAAATAAATTAGTGCAGTGATTCTCGTTGCCAACGTCGTATTGGATAACATGGTTTTGCTAACACGGTCCCTGGGCCCAGTTTGCGCGCCAAGGTGCTAACTCGAGCTAAATGAGATGAATGTCGGTTCGCTAATGGTAGTTACGAATTACCGCTAGAGTTGGTTAGTTTGCTTAGAGAGAGGTTCAGTTAGGCTTATCGTAAGACCTATCTCTTTTTCTCCGAGTTATTCGCACTTTCGCAATGAAAATTAACAGACAGTGATTGAGCGGATGCTACTAATTAGAACATAGAATTAAATGTATAAAAATTATTATATCTGGTTAGTTCTGAATTAGAAAATTTTCGGTTCCACCAAGATTTTACTACCTTAAATATTAGAGATTTAGTATACAAGATCAAAGATCGACTGATTACGTGCTTAATTGCGTTCGAAATAGTGAAGTCGGTCGATCGGAGAGTATGAATCAGTTTCTCAACTGTTGCGCTGGGAATGAATTAGATGATGGAAACTCGACGGCTTGTCTGACCTCCTTCGATTGTAAAGCCCTCCAGGGATGCTAAGACTATTCGCACAATACACCTTCCTCTTGTTTCTCTATTCGGCCTTTCTGCTAAGTTTCAGTGTTGATCTACTCGCTAAAATACCAACACAATACAGCATACGTCTCAAACAAGTTGGGAACTTAGGGTGGCCGCTGCGAATCAAAGGTGCCTTTTAGGGCTAAGGAAACTTGAGCGGATTAGAAAAGGGTGGACTGGGACGAAGCTCATCAAGGTAATGCAGCTGGGATTATCCTGTGACTAAACAGGATCTTGACGCGAGTAGAGCACCGTGAATAGTGGTAGTAGACGGTTTTCCAGCCCGTTATGAATTAATCGTTTGATCGCAAGTCCTTAGAGACTCTCTAGAATTGACGTGCGTTGTCCACTAGGATGGTCCATTAGTGCTGAATAGTGACTCCGGACCAACTACGTGTCTAATAACATCCGCATCTCTTGAGATTCAATGATAATCTAATCACTTCCTGAAATAAATTATATACACAGCATCGGAGGATTTAGATTGTTAATCTGACAAGCGATAAAACAGAATTTGGTAGGATAATATAAAGCTGCTCTGCTTAACTTGTAGTTATTGTATCGCAAAATCGGAAAAATTGGGTAAAAAAATCCAAATTATTTTTAGAATGATTAGTAACTTCATGTATAGAAAAACGTATTTGAAGTATGGGATCGGAGGACATTTAGTGCATAATTTCGAGTTGCTCAGTGGATAATAACTTTTCACTTAACCAATACATTAAGTTTTGTCGAATATTTTCCGAAGGTTATTTTCAATCCTGAGAGTATATTGGCGCTTCCAAATATATCTTTTGTGCGTAGCATCGTCGTCAGTCGAGCACGTGGATAAATACGCACGTTTCGCGGATTGATAGACTACAGCACACTTTGGCAACCTTCTCCACTTGGTGATGCACTTTACATTAAACTCAAATAGAAAATTAATCGAAGGGGGGTCATTATCTCCCGGAACTAATTGTGTTGAATCTCCGTAGCTGAATGTAATTGTCAGGTAGATAAATGGTGTATCACGTGCCACAACAATGCTCCCGAATTAACCGAAAATCAGATTGATTTTCTTAATCGAGAAAGTACCTACTTTTTCCTCAAATTTAGAATAAAGGGTCATGAAAGTTCTCCTATTCTGTTACACAATCATTACTGTAAATTAATATCATGTAATGAATAATGAATTTATCTCAAACAGATTGCTAACAGTTTTATGGTATTTTTTTGTTACAGGTGAGTGTCTGAGGGAAAAATATTCGTTTTGGTTCTTTTCCCTGATGAGGGTGAGTTTTCGTTCTTGAAAGAAATTTTAAATTAAACGAGCGCAATCCACTTTGTTATCTCCCTGCCTCGCACCCCTGGCTTACATTCGAGAGACAGCCCTTAATTATAATGTTTCTCTCGATACGTCACGTAGATTACGTCTCGCAATCGAAGCAGGTAGATATTGACCTGAAAAGCTGGAACCAGGAAGAAAATAAAGAACAATCGACGTTGATTTGAACCGAGAGAATCGCGAGTTTCTGACGTTTTCACCGACGCGAGGGAAGTTTGACTCCTGCAAGGGGGTTGATACGATCTGCCAAATGTCACTCGGCCAGACTACTCTATATTTGAATTCGGGCTTGGCACGACTGGCAATTTCCTCAGGAACTTTCGATATCTTTTTCTATCGACCTGCACTGACATTCGCACCAAAATTAATGTTCCTACAAGTTTTGTCGGAAGTTTTCGATATCGACGGCAGCTCAGAGATGGAGATCCTTGATACCGAGCGCAATCTTCAGGCCTCTAAATGGCAGACGACTTCGCGATTAATGACATCTAACTTGAATTCTCGTTCTTGTTTCCTTATTTCTCTGTATTGTGAAATTTGTAATTTTATGAGTAGAATACTAGGAAAATACCACCTTTTACATCCGTAGTGTCAGGTTTATGGAAGGTGAATTTTGCCAGGGCTTTAGGTGGGTGGTGGCAATATCAGAAGCGGTAACTCCCTCGCATCGTCAGCGTGTTTGTACTAGTTGCTACACGAGAATATCCATTTCAGGACATTTAAACCAACCTACTGCCACAAACCGAGGTGATGTACACAGCTCTTCTAAGATTGCTAGACAGTTTCATTATGCTTATGAAAAGATTCGCAAGGACGCTTGAATGCCCGGCTACTCTTTCTCTTTGTGCTCCCGAAGACGCTTTCAAGAAGCGAAAAGAAGGTTAGATTGCAGTCTCTGTCCGGGTCGAGCAAAATCTAAAAGGGACTTTTTGTTTTCTCAAACGGCCCATCTCAAAGCGCATTTTATTTTAAAACAAAATCTTCTCTTCTGAATGAGAATCGATGATTACTTTACATTTATTAAGAAATATTGTATGGCTTTGTGAACAAATTTAATTCTCGTGTAACAAATATTTCTTATTCATCAAAGTTGTTTACTTCATTATTTGTAAAGGATTTTTAGCTCTTGAAAAGAGGTCCATGAATGTTTTCTTCTATGACAGATGATATGAAGTAATGGGAAGTTAAAAAACTGTTAGATTTTTATCTTTCCTTAATTCAATCACATGATATTTCTTTGCGTAAAAGGAAGTTTCACACTTAATTGCACTACAGTTCTAAAGTACGATCACTTCTTCTAAAGTAAAAGCAAATCCACATGTAATCCTCATACTCTTGAATCTGAACCTCAACTACATACCTGAAAATCTGCTATGTGTCGTCTGTACACGATGTCAGAACATCCTCTGTCATCTACACGACTTATCTACAGGAAATGCTATAAAGATTTCCTAGATATTGAACCCCTTATACAGTATACATCGAAGAATACACTCTACCCAGATGACACGAAAATAGTCATTCGTACCCTTAATCTTACTGTAAACCGCTTCATGTGAAACAGCCCTGTGTTTACTTCATTATATAATGCCCATATATCACTATTAAGAAGAACTTTGATTGATAATTTTATCTAATTAATTATTTTATGTTCAAATAATTTATTTTTCATTATTTTGGAAAGAAAAAATATGAACTCCTAAAGGACAGGTTGACTCAAGAAAGAACAAGAGGAGGGAGAGATTTACAATAGTTAAAGTAGTCTTTTGAAGTAAGTAGAACTTCGGTAATGGAAAAAGTGACAAAGTCATTCATGGTAGGACTCTTTTGAGCAACAGTAAAGAAAGAACGTAGCTGACGTCATGTCCTTTCAATTTCACATTAATCGGATGGTAGTCGCCGCTCGTTTCTCGCGTCGCTTTGTCCTTAAAAATGTCATCTCGGCGAAGAGAAGCTTTTATCCGTGGTTATCGTACTTGTGTACTGTGATCGCGAACGACCTAGTTCATGTCGTCTTTTAAAACTTGCGTATTGTCATCACTAATTGTAAAAAAATTCACAGAGTCAACGTGGACATTCCTTTGATTCTGCCTTCTTCTATTATAGTTTGAGACGATTACCGGTTGCTCGAAGGATTGTTGAATTACTAAAGAAAATCATTTACCTTTTATAGATTTCTACTTCTCTAGGGTAAAAGCGAAACGAAAATAGGTTTTGAAAAAATGTGGAAATAAATCCTAGATGATTATTAAGAGGTTAATTGCACAGTAATCAGTAAACGTTGAGCTAAATTGGAGGTTCGATCGGAGGTTAAGGTTGAGAACCACTAAGGTGGTAGGTCCTTCTCGAGCGCCCTATTAATTACGAAGCAATGGCTCGCGTGATTCGAGCTATTTGCTCGTCACCCCCCGTCGTCTTACCACACCCTTCAGAAGCACATTCTCCTTCGAACTCAGCCTTCAAACAAACCGTAAGCAACAAATTCAAAGTGAAACGAACTACCTACATACGTACTTGCTTTCGCTCGAATATGTCGGAGCTCGCACTTGTAATATTTTAGAAAAGTTTCCAGCTATCCATTCCACTTTCCCCCAACTCCTCGTATGAATTGAGAGTGTTGGAATGAAATTCAGCAGGAAGGTAGAAGGAAGATAGAGTTAAAAGAAGGAAAATGGTAGTTGTTGATAAGTTCGAGTCCGCGTAGTTACACATATGTCACCTGAAAATCGTCTACCGAAAACCCACCAACGCCATCACCCTCATCAGGATAAAGGCAAACTGGGTCGCGACTGCGAAGAGTTTTAAGACCCGACGAGCAATCGAGCTTCCGACCCCTTTCTTATTTCACTTTTTATCCGCAACCCCTGCAACTCTACCCATTCGAAAACTCAATGCGACTGTTTTGACATTTTCCCGAAAACACGATGACCTTCTGCTGCTATCCTCGCGAAAGATATACCATGGGAAACAGAAATGTTTTTCTAGAACATATTTTTCCAGAGACAATATATCATTTAGTAACTCCATTTTAACTGGACTCGTATTCATAAAAAAGTTAATTTGTTTTTTGGTATTATTATTTCTATCCAAAGAGATTCAAAGCTCAACTAAAAATAATAACATTTCATTCCGGAAGTAAAAAGTTTTAATGCAAATCTGCAGACCTTGAGTTCCAACTTTAACAGTTTCAAACTTCGTCTTTCTGAACTAAAAGTGACAATTTAATTTAAATTAAATTAAATTCTCTCGCTATCTGCCAAATTAGCTAGTTCTTCAAAAATTAAAATTACTCTTATAGTGACTCTTATAGTGATTCCCATATTCTGCAAGTTTTAAAAAAGAATTTTGCTTCGCAAACACTTTTCATAACACGATTTGCCTGAGACTTGCGTCGATAACGTAAAATGATTTCGCACTGAAAGCTCGCTTCCATTTGGTTTTCAATAGCTGCCTGCACTTGAAAGAGATTGCGGAGGTTTGTGGTCGCTTCACTTGCACCTGTTATATCAAAGAAAAAAGATCGCGACCGAGAATTGTAGAAAATCTTCACGACAAATCGTTGAGCACCGTCTGCAAGCAAGGAGAATACCTGCAAAATTTATGACAACTCTCGTTTCAACGTTCTCGCGTGGAATGGACATTGCCGGAATCAATGGCAAGTGCTTGAGGGCGTAATCCTCTTTCTGCTCGTTGTGTTGGTCCACAATACGATCTTCGTTTCAGTATCTTTGTAGTTGGATGAGGTTATGGATCGTCGAGTTTGATCTTTTGGTACGACGATATTTACTTGCACTATTCTTGATCGCGCCACGTGTTTGTTACAGCGATGTACCCCTTCAGTGGAAAGTACCTTGTCCAAAAGAACATATTCCTACCACAATTTATACGATGCTGGTATATCAAGGTCGCACACCTTCTACAATTATTGCTTTATTGCGGGTTTTGTTATATCCAAAGTAAAAATGACTCATAGATGTATTTCTCTACCATCTAGAAAGACGGAAACACAATTTCCGTTCGGAATTCTCGATTCTACATTGGAGCAAGTTGCTCGATGTGGGTATTCTATAATTATTTGCTTTGGACATGAGTTCTAAAGTTTCTAGTTTCGATTGGAAACGTAGTTCTATCCATCGTGGGTATCCTTAATAATTTGGATTCCCTGTGCTGATATCAATGTCATCAACTTATTCTATTAAAATTAGAGAGTTCAAAATTAACTATAACTTCTTTAATGAGAATTCAGCTATCTGAATTGCGAAAATATACTTGTGGAATCTTCAATTTATTGCTAAAATGGAGAATAGTCAAGAACCGCTACTTGCTCTGAAGACGGTAGTGTTGGCAGTGAGTTCGCGCAAACAGAAAATACGCTGTTATGGGAGAAGTTAGACTTGAGCAGACAAACAGGCCACCCTTCTTCCGCCAGCAACCCCTAAATCGCCGGATCGTCGGCCATTGCAACACCCATTATAACCATAGAATGTGATATTAAAAGAACATGGGAAACCTGACTTCTCATTAAAGCAGTTTCTTTAGTTATTTATTTTTAATTTCTTTTCTGCATAATTTCGGTCAATTGTATTGCTCGTTAGTTGAAGGGTCGGGGAACAAAAGGGCCTAACCCCACATTGCACCTTATGGAAAAACGATTTTTTCATTCGGTTTGTCTAGGTTTATTGCCACTTTATAGGTATGTGGTGCCATTTAGCGTGTCTAGGTTGTGTAAACATTGTTCGTCTTTTTGTTTCTAATTTTGTTTAGTGATAGAACTTCGAAAAATTTCCAACGGGCGTTTTTGGAGTAAAGTCTCGCGGTCATTTTTAATCTTTGAAATATAATGTTTTCAAAATTTCTATATTTTTGGGAATTTCGAATAATTCAGTAACTTTTCAATGTACAGTAATTTGATCAAATCGAGTGATTTCACTAAAATAGTAGCTAAAATAGTAACTTAACTTCCACTTGTTTTAGAGTGATATATCACGCTTAAAAATAAGTGGAATCCACACATGTTTAATAGTGAAATATTACTCTGAAATGAGTAGATTTTCACTCATTTAGAGTGACATATTCACTGAGGGTAGATTTGCAGGATTTTCACTCATATTGAGTGAATCTTTCACTCGAAAAAATTTAGAGGGTCCCTGTTCTTTTCACTGCCGTCATTGTTTTGAAAAATATTTTTCTAACAGCGTATAAAAATCGTGTGCATTTTGTATTACTTTTACAGGAAAAACCATTTTGGATTTTGACAAGATTCCTTTGATGCAAGTCACACTGAAAGAACTTTCCGCGGAGAAAAAAAACGATCTCCGTCAAATAATTCAATTCATTCCGGTCGAGCATCCTCAATATTACAAAAACTAGTTGTAGTTAAAGATATTCCAAAGATATAGTCCAATTCGATTATTGTTATCAATATAAAAATAGCGCAAATTCATTTTTTACCTAATATCTGAACCTTAGTCACAAAAATCATTATCATTATCAACAGCAATAACAATAAACGATATCAAAATCAATAATAATATAACGAAAATAAAGTATCACTCAGTGTAATAGATCAGGTTCAGAAAAATGTACTAGACACTAAATAATTAATTGTTCACAACATAACAAGTATATTCATTGGAAAATTATTATTGTATTTGCTAGTATTTATTTATAGAATTGCACTGCAGACCAGGCGGAACTAAGCCGAGTGAATGCTTGCTGGTCGGAGTTAGGCCCTTTTGTTCGCCTGTACCCCCTTCGGTTAGGGCCGTGCTTAACTTTGATGTCGCATAAATCGAAAACCATTTGACGGATTCACATGAAATTTTAAAGAACAACGTTCAAAAGTGGAGATTATCGATCATGTATATCCAATATATTTTTTTTGGTAATGTGGCAAAATACAAACGTTTTTCTGGCGTCCTGAAAAATTTGGAAAAACGGGGTTAGGCCCTTTTGTTCCCCGACCCTTCAGTTATTTTCGATGATGTACTCCTCTTATAGTACCATATTTTCTATATGCTGCAACAGTAGTTAAAGCATCATCAGAAGGAATAATAAATGATACTAGTATGATAGTAGTAATAAATTATACATTTTCTACACAGTAGTTAAAATAACACGTTCATTTTGCAGATGGCAACTAGTTCGAATACGTTTATCCTTCGTGTGTTATAAGGATACATGCGCCAGTGCGGTTTTCCCGCCAAGTTCATTCAGCGTCTTACTCTGGATAGTAGCCAAATGGTGAATACGCCAGCAGTTCTCGTCTCACACCTCAGCAACCGCCAGCATCCTCAAGCTGGCGCTGTTGCTATTAGCACTGGTTCTCCTACTATACAAGCAACTTGCTCTAATAAGGCCAGGTTGCGGCCCTATTCCACCATATTTCCCGACCAATTGTGCACAACGCTACCGGGAATAAATGTGACAGCGAAATCCGCCTGGAGTTATTGGCCACATTACTCATAGTGAATTCTCTTCCTGTCCCCATTCCTCGTCGACGGGGACGACATTAGCGTCAGCAGGAAAGATACTTTTTCCCTAAAACCGGAAACCAATCCCAAAGTTAGTCCTTCCCTCTTTGCCACGCTTTTTTCTTGGCAAAAGCTATCAAGTGCATGGAAACATACTCGTATTCCATGAGGGTAAGGGATCTTCCGTTAGAAACAGAAAAGCACATGGAATGATTAATGCAATGTTCGAAAATACTTACATCACCCAATAATGAACTATTAGATGATCATCTAATTGGAAAGCAAGTAAAAAATTTTCGAAGAAGTAAACGAAGGAGGAATCATTAATAAAAACTTCTGGCATTCCTAGACCAAATAGAACACCAAGAAGAACTTGTATAGCACTTGAGCTAGAATTTTCAGCTAATTATTTCATAGTTCCTCTCTTTCTCTTCCTGAATTTCGAGATAGGTTATAAATGCTTCAGCGGAAACACTATATTTTTCAGGGTATAAAAGAATAACCTGAATAGCATTCGCATTCGATACAGAAATCAGTTTGAGATCGTGACTAACTAGAATGAGATGTAGTCCTTAGAGCAATTTTGAGTGCTAGCGACTATCAACGCGAGGGCGTGCGTACGGTCGGCCATAGTATTGGCCGTGGGCCAACACATTCTGCGGCTCAATGAAAATCTTTCTGGGTTAGGTTAGCCCCTTCCTTTCGCATTAAACGTAGGGTACGTTCACACCGGCCTGTGTGCAAGTGGAGGCTGGCCTCCAGCCAGATAGTTGAGGATCGAGGGAGTAGTAACGGTCAGTATCGGTCGGCCTCAATAGGATTGTATTTTTTTGATAGCCTGCGTTTCGCAGTCGGCAAACCGAATTCTGATAAGACGAGAATTTCCGGAAGCACTCTCTGACCCAAGGACCTGCTACCGACATTCCTGCATAGACTTTCTGGATGAATAAGCCACGAATAAGGTTCATTCATATCTTTCATATGGCATATGTTTGTTTCGATAATTAATTTCTTCAGGTGGTGCAATTTGACCTAATTGTAATCTTTCTTAAATTACTGTCTTTGAGAGAATCTACTTTGAAGAATTCAACTATTTTCAGTTTAGGTCCTTTGAATATTGAAACTTCCAGACTACGATTATCCCCGTTTTGAATGCAGTCTAATTTGTATTCTTCTAACTTCATAATAATTCAGTGCTTCTAGCTTTGGAAGCTTGAAAATAATTCAGTGCTTCTAGCTTTGGAAGCTTGAAAATATTAATGGACACATTCAACTACCAAATAACATTATCCGTGGTGTGCAAAAGTTTTGTGCCAAAGACATTTTTGACTATATATAGTGAATAAAAGCAGCTAAGAAAGATTGAGTATATGTGAGTTATTAGTATTTTATTGAACTAAAAAATTATGGAATTTATATACTTTAAATGAAGGTTGTTGACAATTTGTTCCACAATGTTGTTTATAACTTCATAACTAATACTTAATAGCCATACCCTTTGCCGCAATTACATCAGCACATCGACGAGGCATTGAT
The DNA here is from genome assembly GCA_932074435.1 of Andricus kollari. NCBI lineage: Eukaryota > Metazoa > Arthropoda > Insecta > Hymenoptera > Cynipidae > Andricus > Andricus kollari. Next base: position 106 of record CAKNWW010288206.1, on the reverse strand, counting down.
TCAACTGAGCAGATTTTGCAAATTTTGTCATAAAGCAGCTTTGTTCGAATGTTTTTTTTTTGTTGCAACGTGAATTCCAAGTGCATCCCACAAATTTTCGATCGGA
>CAKNWW010288157.1:0-10031 GCA_932074435.1 Andricus kollari | reverse complement strand
AAAAAAAAATCCTTGAAAAAATGTAATCTAAACAGATCAAATCTTGCACTCCCTCATCGAGGTTAAAGGTTAAACTGTAAATATCTGCAATGCTTTCGTGCTTACAAACAAAGGTTTACAACAATATTAGACAATATTGTCGTAAACATTTTTTTGTAAGCAACAAAAGGAAAAGATTTCATTCGATTCTATTGGATTACATTTTTTCACGGATTTACTTTTTATCAAAAAGGAAAAATAATTTCTACAAGCATATTGGCGTTTTCAAACCTGGAAATTTTTTGGAACACCTTAATACGTACCCTGCGCTTAGTGTATAGTCGTACGTGTGGTTTCAGATGGATGCACATAAGACAATTCCCAATAACAGATTTCCTTACTAACACTTATACCTCCCTCATCGTACACGTAAAAAGCTCTTTATCTTTCACCCTGCGCACAATAACTCATTGCAAAAGGTAAGAATGATTTACGGTAAGGTGAACGCAACCTCACCTCGGCTCTTAAGCTTATGGCCTATCTTAGATATAATTTATGCGAACTACACTTGTCATTAAATAGTTTAGTGATTACAACAGTATTGTGAGACTTTGAAAAAAATCGGTTATATCAAAATTCGAAAAACAATCAATTGTAAGAAAGACTTCTTAACCTTAAATTTTAATTGTACGCATATTATAATATTCGATGGTTTCATTCTGTTCACATTGAACTTCCACAATTTCCACATATATTGTAGACTGAGGGTTGAAACTTACAAGTAAACTTACCAGTTTACTCCAAAATGAAATATTCAAAATGTTATAAGTTACAATTGTAAGTGCTAAAAATTGAAAACATTGATGGATAAACAAAATTTATATTTAATAATAGCAGATAGGAACTTCATAAATTGGTAAATATTTAAATTGAAAATTTTCGGATTATGTATACGTAGTGATGATGAAAATAATTGAACTCGACTCAAGCTGTGATCGAATTGAAAAAAACTAAATCGACTCAGCGCTTGAGTCATGAGTCGAATTTACGAATCGAAACAAGCGATAATCGAAAAGAAAAAATACAAATCAACTCAGCGCGTGACTTATAAATCAAATTTTATTAAAGTGTCTCCTGGTGTCATCGAATCGAAAAAATTCCAATCGATTCAGCGCGTGAGTCATGAGTAGAATTTTATGAAATTGTCTCATGCTATCATCGAATCGAAAAAATTCCAATCGATTCAGCGCGTGAGTCATCAGTCGAATTTTATGAAAGTGTTTCAAGCATACTGTTCAATAATTTAATGATTTTTAATCATTAATTCTTATTCACCATTAATAACTAAATTTAATTATGATATAAATATGAGTTCAGTTAGTGTAGTGGCTTTTAAAAAACCAATTTAATCAATTTAATTGCGTCATGCACAGTGAATCGCTTTGATATAAAAGTGTACATAAAACTCTACTCAATCTTAACTGGAGTCCGTGTCAAAAAATTCGAGTCAATCTAGGCTTGAGTCACTACCGTAAAATTCGAATCATGACTTATGCGCTGAGCGGATTCGGATTTTTTCGATTCGATCACAATTTGAGTCAGTCGATTCGCTCATGCACACGGAGAAAATTAATTGGAAAAAGATTCCGCAAGATTTACGTAAAGCTTTACGAGGCAGTTTGGGAATTACCTTTGTAAGAATACCCAAAATTTAATAAAATGAGCGGTTGATCGAGGGGAATAAGAAGCAAAACGGATCGTAAAGGGGGTGACTGGTTTCAATTCAAATACTCCAAAAAGAGAAAATAGTTATCAGGTTTCGTAGCGCAGTGCTCAGAGTGTCGAATTTTAATCCTCAAGGTCCAGCTTTCGAGTCCCGGTACTGATGAAAATGGCTTTCTTATTTTTCTGAATAAAATTCATTTTACTCAACTACATTTGAAAGTTTCCTAAAATGCCTCTATGTCCTAGCTTTACGCAAATTTTTTGGAATCTTTCCCCAATCAATTTTCTCCGTGCGTACACGCAGTGGCGTATACGTGAATGGTTATTTTGTTTAAAGTTGAAAGTCTTAGTAGTTGAACAATTTCAAATTAAAAACGTTCCCAATCGATCTGAAAATGTTAACAAGTATAAAATTCAAGAGTTAATAATATAATAATTTAAATTTTAAGATTCAAACCGTTGAAAATTAAATAATTGTAGCATTAAATATTCTAAACAGTTAAATAATTTTAAATTTGGGCTTCCAAAAATAGTCTGCTTTTAAATTTACATCGATGATGAATTTTGCGGTTTTGTTGTCGAGCAGTCTAGTGATATGTAGACCAGAGTTCAAATCCCAGCGGAGCTAGCAAGAAATCTTTTACAGTCCAAGAATAAAACCCATTTTGCTTTGGACAAGTAGATCGAAAACTGCCATTCCATCGACAAAGAATTACATACTTAATTATGATGAAATATCAAATTGAAAGTTGAATAACATTTTTTAATTAATAGTCTTCAAAATTATAAAGACTCAAATTTGCAGCTTCTAAAATTAGACAATCTGCAAATAAGAACCATTTAAAATTGTATATTTTTAACGAGTATTAAAGCGTTTTCATTTTCACCCACAAACTTAAATAATTTTAGTACTAAAGATTTAAAATATCAAATTATTACGGTTTTTTACATTTAGGGCAGCAGAAATTTGACAAATTCAAAATGAAGATTAAAAAATTTAACACTTTTTAAACGAAGCGCTTGATTTAAAATGAATGAATTGTTTCAAAATAAAAATATTTTAACTTGCTGGATCTAAATATTCAAAAATTGACAATCCAATATACATGCATTCGAAATGTTACTTTTTCGTTATTTAATGACTTCAACCTGGAAGATGCCAAATTAAACAAAAGGCTTCGAAATCTAACAATTCCGATAAATAGTTAATAGTATATTGTGCTACAAATCTGCAAAGGCTAGGGGCGATTTGAAGAGGAGTCTAAGGAGAGTTATAGGGGAGTTAAAGGAGAGCCGGAAATGAGCCGATGACGAGCCGGAAACATCCTGAAGATGTGCCGATGGCAAGTAATGTAAACTTCACAAGAGTTATAACTGCTTACTTTCTGTACTTGTTGCACCCAATATTTTTTGTAACATCTACAGGGAATTTTCGGTTTGAGAAACAATAAGAACAATCTTTTCGGAAATTATGAAAATTTCTAGAAAAATTATCATATATTACCGAACATTTACGGAAATTTGGTAAATTTCCGGGAAATTTATTAATTTTCGAAAATTTAACATATGCAAAGAGTTTTGGGATAGATCAAAAAAATTCCCAAATTTCCGGAATTTTCTGATAAATTAATAAATTACCGGAAATTTAAGCTATCCAAAAATTTAAGAAATTTTCGGACCTTTAAGGAAATCTCTGGCAATTTATCGTAATTTATTGTTTGGGATTGAACGAATAAGTTTCTAATCACTCCTAGAAATAATTTTTATTCAAATTACGCAAGCGCGTCAGTTAGAACAAGTGATCTTGATCAAAAAGTGCAAGCGCAGCAGCTAGCAAAAGTGTTTTTATAACTGATTTTAAGCACGGTTTCAGAATTGTTTACTTTCCGCACGCTATACATGCTTCGAAATGCGAACATTCATTTTACTTGTAATGCTTTTTAAATTAAAAAATTCTTCTTAACATAAGCATTTCAAAACTAAATTAGATATTCAAAATTGAATTATATATAATTTGAACATGTTCCAAATTGAACATTTTAAACTGAATGTCTCTCATACCCAAAATTTCGTATAAGAAGCGCTTAAAATTGAAAGCACTGTTTGCCGCACGATATATAGCCTGTATTTAATAATAACAGTTTATTGTACATAGAGCATTGAGAATATATTTATAAAAAGAAGAAACAACATCTAAAATTCTGGCAAATCTGGGTGGTCGAAATACCCCACATGTTGTAGAAAAGTGAAATAATTTCACTGAAGTGTGATCTTTTGCAAAGAGTGACGATGCCAGTGAAATCTGAGACCTTATCTATGAGAATATAGTGACTTAAGGCGATATCGAATGAATAAAACACCGATTACGGAATGTACCGAGCACGTTATTTATCGGCTATTGAATTTCAGATCACAGATTTTGCTCACTAATTCATAGCCAGTTCGCTGTTATCATTGAAACAAATCCTTGCAATCATGTGAACTAGATTATCATAAGGGCTCAACACTTGGCAAGTAACGGCAGGTTGATGCTATCTGAACCCCGCTGTTATTCGACGTGCGACGCATTTGTTATAGCTGTCAATTGCTGCTGTCAGATAGAAATTTCTTCGCATGATTTCCGCTCTCCATGCTTTACACCCCCAACCTCATCTGTCTAGGCAGGCACTTTACGGTCTTCCGCAATCATTGCATCTACACCCACTATAAGCAAGAAACGTTGTTGCGCTTACTTTCTGGAAGATGAAAAATTTCGCGTTCCAACATCGAAAAGATGCCTCACTCAAGTTTTGCATTTTGTTATTTTTCTGTCGCCATCAACTGTCCTCGTTTTTTATTAAAATAATGCAACAGTTTTCCTACACAATAATAAATAACCCCTATTCAAAGTGACAAAACGAATCCTTGATGTTTCCGGATAATTCTGATTTTCATTTTAAGAGAGTAAAAATAAAAACTATAAACGGAAATATGACAAGTGTAAAACATCCCCTGAATATGACCGTGTCAACGGAAGGGTGCTTTTAAATATTTTGACGAAATAAAACAAATAAAGCAATTACACTCAATTCCCGAGAGAAGCACGGTTTCGGGCATGCCTTGCATTGGGCTTAGTATATCTTAGTGGAATCCAAACATAAACAGGCAAGGCCGCGTGAATCATTTCTGTTAGATCTGGAAGCATGACGCAACCTAATGCAACTAACGCGCTGAGAGTGCGACCCTCGAGCTATTTGTCACGCTTGACTCGCATCACTAAATTCCGAGGCCTGAAGTTCTACAAATAGTGTAAACTGAGGGTGCTTATCTCGGGGTGTTGAGTGTAGAAGCATCGTCGCACAAAATAAATTACACCCTTTAATATAAATAAATTAAGGATAAATATTTTCCTTGTAATAAGAATTAAAAATTAAAATCAGTAAGAAGTCACTCTATTCATTAAAAATGCCTTTCGATGCGGACAATTTAAATTGAAAATTTACAATAGTTGACTTTAATCATTCTTGGTTATTGCATAACTTTTGGAGTGCTTAATATTTCTGAAAAAAGATTTTTTAAACATAATCCATCAGTTCGGAAAACTTTTCTTTTTATTTCTGAAAAATAAATTTCTAAAGTTCACAAGTCCTCGGGCGGCTCATTAAAAGTATTCCAGCTTTTTTTTTAATTCGTACCTATGATGAACAGACAAGTAATTTGTGCAGGCCATGCATAATTTTTCCCAAAAACGCAGTAAACATGCTACAATAGCTGCACTTTGAAATTGTTAAACTCAATATTACTAAAGCTTGTCCTTTCCTTAAATCCAGAAAATTTTGTTGAATTTAGTACAAAACAACTTTAACACGTAATCATTTTAAGCATGCGTTTTTACTGCGATCTAATTTCCGGTTTGCAGAATCTCCATGTATATCTCTCGTAAATATTTGTTCCGTGTGTAAGGTCGATGACCAGAATCGAATGAAACGGATGAACATTATCAGCATTCGCTCGTTAAAATTTGAAAGCAAGCTTTCATGTATATATCGATGGCACCCGTTAATATTTCTCGTGGTAGCTCTTAATTACCCCTTTGTTTCACCTAAAATTCGAATCACTTTTGGCATGCTTTTGAAAATAAGTAAAAGAAACACAATCACGGAGATTACATTGTTGCAATTTTCATTAAATCCTAGTCATCATTCTTTACTTATCCACCCTGAAAGGCTGTCCGTCGACGCTTCCAGTAGGAATGCAGAGCAATCAACATAATCGATTCTTATCTTCAGAAAGTGGAGTGTATGCGCACCCAGAAGAACATATCGCGGCGGCTCTCGTTTAATTCCTGGTGATTCGTCTTTTGGCCACCGTGGGATTAACCATGATAAAAGATCTCCCTCAAATCACTATCTTCTTCTTGGTCTAACTCCATTAATTACATCACTCTGCCTTTGTAACGCGGTGAACTTGGTTTTTGCACTGCGGGGGCCTGAAACCCCCAGCGGCCTTCATCCGCGTCGCCCCGGGGAAAAACCTGTAATTACATCGATTTGAAACCCCCCCAGTTCCAAGCGTTGCACCATTACGTTTCTCCATTTGCTACCACCGTAAGTAATATAGCTACTCGACGGCCGGTTGTGTGTCTTAAGTTCGGGTCATATTCTTTTTCTACGGGTTCTATCAATTATTTTGCACTTGTCGCAAGGAACTGGCGAATCCAGTTGAGAAACCGTTAGAATTCTTTTAATTTAAAGATTCTTTCAAACAGAACATTTAAATATATTTTTATCTACGATTCTTGGTTATCTATTAGCAAATCACCAGAGACGGTGATAATGATATTATCACTTATAATTCACTAATTATGTAACCACAAATTTTAATTCTTAAGACTAACTAACATATGTACTTATTCACCATTCAATATTGCGTATAACATTGGATAACAAGATCACAAATTTTCACGTACGTAAATATCAAATGAAAAGACTATTTTATTAACAAAACCGGAAAACTATGTACGACGATAAGTTGAAAACTTTTCGTAATAACAAATAAAGAACAATCCTAGCATAATAGTTTCTACATAGAGTTCGATGGATGGTGTCAAAAAACGTCTACCGTAAAAGCTTGACGTCATTCTGATTCTTAGTTTTTTTCTGGCAATCTTCCAAAGTGGTACGCTGAAGCATTTTGTGAAGAATAGATAAAATCAAGGGGTGAAGTTTCGAAAGCATGTACCTCAAATGTCTTTGAAACCTCGTATATCGCCGTGTCCAAATGACAAGGTTCTATCTCGGTGCGCGCAAGTTGAAATGTTCTATCTTAAAGACGGCTGTACTGCGCCATACAATTTACAGGAAAATTCGCAAGCTTTCAGATCCCACCACCGAGATAGAACCTTGCCATTTGGACTCCCGAGGTAGAACATTTCAATATGCATGTACTGAGATAGAATCTTGTCATTTCTACGGTCATAACAAGAAATTCAAATATTTTTGGAGTTAGATTCTTCAAAAAACCGGTAACTGTAAAGACTTAAGTTATATAAAAATACTATCCAAATTTGAAAGCCTTGAGGTTCCACTCAGTAAAAAAAAAGGATCAATTTTGTTGCATAGCATTTTGCTCCAACGATCATTTGACTCTAGACTATAATGAACTGTTAATTCCGATCATTTTGATATGCTTTCAGGGTAATTTTCCAGACTACAAAACATGGCCACAAATTTTTGGCTCCGATGTTATAAAGACATAAGGTAAAAATGTTATCTAATTGGACGCAAGTGACAATTAGACTTAACAGATGATATATTCTAATATCAGGTTTCGTTAATTTTTCAATTTTTCAAGCACACTGCATGATCAGATACCATAAAAAGCCCACATAGAAGCTAAAGTACTTCAATAACGTCGGCCATCTTGGTTTGACTTGACACATGAGCCCGAATCAGGTCATTGTGATCTCAGAAGTCGATAATTCATTCCGGCCGATCAAACTGCTCTTGATTTCGGAATCATTTTTGTTGCATATCAAAATGATATTGATTTAGGTATCATTTTGAACATATTTTTTTACTCTCTTATTCGCCGAGGCCTTCCACATTTCAAAACTAATAAAATAAAAAGCGAAAAATGCCTCTGCCCTTCTGCCCTCCACAAGAACGTCATACCTGCAAAAGCTTTTACTTCGACGACTCTGTGCAATTCAATATTGAGTTCTTCAGTTTGATAACAAGTTCACTAATTTCCAAGTATGTGAAGGTTAAATAAACGCAAAGACTATCTTATTAACACTCCTTGGAAGCTTAACTTCATTCTGATTTATTATATTCAACAACTTCAAAGCAGGTCCATTAATTTGCATATGCCACATTAAAATGAAAGCTACCGCCTTTTAATGTTATCACACGATATATCGTTAAGTGCAACATTCACATAATTAAAGGAAGGACTACCGTATCAGTAGTGTTTAAAAACAAGAAGTTGAATCTAGAGTATGTACTTATATGCCAGATGAATGTCAGTAATTCATTATGCAGCCTCTAGGTGGTTACATTTCTCACTAGTGCAGTGAATCGCTATTAACAGGTCAGGTCTGGGTCAACATACAGAAAGCCGCAATAAAGCTCAGACAACTCTTACCGTGCGACCTTGTTCCTTGCTGCATACATACTTAACGAACGTCTGAATTCTTAGAATGAACGACTTCGATATCCTTCAGGGTGAAGGCAGTTTTAAGAATCACCTTCTATGACAGCAGCCTCTTGAACAGTTCCACTTTTTTCATAAAATTCCCAACTTATTCACTTGAGCAAAGCAAGATTTAAAAAATTAGTACAGTTGAATTTTCACATTGCCTAGAGTCGTTTCCCCAAGGTATTGTTTCACAAAGGGGACTAAGTAGGCACAATAATCGTTCTTTTAATTCAGTTACAAGGCACAACAGAAGAGAAATTTTTAATATAATATCGAAAAATGATCTTTATAATATTTTTTTAAACAAATAGTCGATTTTCAGTAAAGTATTTTATTATTTTTAAAATAAGAAAAATATCGACGATGGAAATCCAAAAGATGTAATATTTGGTCTTCCCACGTAATAAACTCGAGAACCCTTTAAGAATTAGGAAGAGGAATTTTGCATTCTTCTTGCTAGTACAGAGTAAAGAGTGAATTGCTTCTTGCGAATTCTACATTTTGTAGGCGGCAATACACGTCAGCTCACCCCAAGAAGCAGACTATAATAAGGACACAACGAACATTTTTTAGCGGCAAGGGGAATGTAGGGAGAATTCCTCGAAATTATCCAAGCGCCAAAGGAGAAGAATTCAGCTTTAAAAATAGGAGCAACAATGGAAAGTGAGGTCTTTCAAGCGGTCTACGAGGTTCCCAGGTCTTTGAAGATTGTCGAAAAAGCGGAGTATTGTTTCAAATGATTCGAAAATAAAGTCATTGTTTTCTTATGGAAATACATTTCATCTCTCGCCAACTTAACGAATAACGGGTCTTGGAAAGTTTTTAAATCATTTAAGTCTGGCGACCTTCCATGAAAATTCCCAGCAGGTTCATATTTCACGTGAGTCTCGGAGAAATAATTGAGCTTTCTTCATTGCTTCACTATCTGCGTCGCTTTCATTGCAAGGAACTCGTAAGACTCGCCTATGCCGCTCGAGGATATTACTTTAGAATTTCCATAAGAACACTTAACTCAGACTCGGCAGTGCGCTCTGTGGGCCAAACATATTTTTCAGACTCTTTTAACATTCAACATTTCAAGTAAGTGCTTCCCCTCAGGCCAATACGAATCTATTCGAGCCCATACCTAATTCAATGCAACGTGTTCCTTCTTCAATCTTCCCCCAGTACTCGCGCGTTTACGAGGATCAGTCGAGTTGTACTACGTATTCATGAACTGCATTTTCCATGAAAACTACCTTCGGGTAGGAACCGCGCCCGTTAGTGGTATACGAAAACCTCCTTCGAGGCACTCGAACCGTCGCTTCACCATCGAACTTTCGATTATCGAACTTCGATAAAGATAAAGAGATACAACAAGTTTCTCTACAAGCCAATTGCCGATTTGACTCACATTTTATAAAGCGAGAAATGAAAAATAAAGGTTGGCGTTCCAAAAGCAAACATACACTATTTTTACACAAATTAGATTATTGACACAAAAAATCATTAATTCCAATACACATCGTGACAAAATGATTTTTTATGTCATTTTAAAAAATTTGTGTGGATTAAAAAAAGTATGTAGTTTTATTCCGAAAGTCAAAATCTGATTTTTAATCATCGTCCAAAATTGAAAAAACATGCTTCTCGAGAAGAAAAATCTTCCC
>CAKNWW010288155.1:0-16490 GCA_932074435.1 Andricus kollari | reverse complement strand
ACGTTGGAAACCACGTATGAAATGACGTCGGAAAATACGTCGTTTACTTTCCCAATTTCCGTCGTCATTTTCCTACGTCGCACAGTGGACCTTTTTTAAAATTCTGTCTCAAAATCGTAGAACTACGGATCGGAATGACCTGGAGGGATAGATTGGTTTTTAAATTGAAGAAAAAACCTTTCCGAATATAGAAAAATTATAGAGAAAGTCAAGAAAAAAATTGTGACCTTGAAAATCTGTGTTGAAGATGGAATTTTTGGCAAAAAAAATCGTTTATTGCATACCAAAAACGCTTATATTTTACATTTAATGTGGTATACATGTTTTGCTATAGATTTTTGCATGCCCAATCCGAATCTGACATGTAAATCGTTGTAAGACAAAATCAAAAATGGCGGAGTCAATATGGTAGACTAAAATTTTAAAAGGAAACCGATTTGACTTAAATTTTCTACAAGGGGGTTTTCTGGGTCGCTTATTTCAAATCCGGGGTCAAAATTTGAAAAATCAAAATGCAGATTCAATATGGCGGACCAAAATTGTAAAAGAAAACCGATTTGACTAAAATTTGCTACAAGGGGATTTGTCGGGTCGCTGATTTTAAATCCAGGATCAAAATTGAAAAAATGAAAATGGCGGATACAATATGGCGGACCTAAATTGTAAAAGGAAACTGATTTGACTAAAATTTGCTACAAGGGGGTTTTTCGGGTCGCTGATTTCAAATCCGGGGTCAAAATTTATAAAATTAAAAGTGGCGGATCCAATATGGCGGACCAAAATTATAGAACAAAATTTATTTGTGTTAAAATAGCCTATTGGAGGGTTTTCAGGTGGCTGATTTCAAATCCAAAGTCAAAATTCCAGAATTTAAAAAAGCGGACAAAAGTTGTGAAACAAAACCGATTTGACTGCAAATTCTCACTCGGGATTTTTCCGGTCGCTGATTTTTAATCCAGAGTCAAAATTCCAAAATCTAAAACCTTGAATCCAATATTTTGAAACAATATTTTAAAAACTAAATCGTTCTCAAGTTATTAATACCTCAATCTATGACGTGCCTGTTGCGGAAACAATTGATTTCCATCACTATGAGTAACGCGCGCGTGGACAAAGTTACTTAACTATAATTTTCGTTGCTGTCGGTTGCATCGATAATTAATTTGTTTATTGATTGATTTACCTTGTCTTTTCCGAAAGTGTATTTGTTGGAATAAATATTGTTCAGTATGAATATTAAAGGAAATGGTGCTCAAAGGAAATCTGGTCGTCCATGTAGGAAAAGTAAAAAGAGTGTTAATACTGGGAGGAAGAAAGTACAAATAAAAGATCATTTAAATAGTTCTAGCAAAATAAAGCAAATTGTTTACACACCTGAAGCAGCCCTAGCTTTCTATTCAGAATACAACTTTAGTCAAAGCAGTTATAAGGCTCTATCAAAAGATAGTGAAGATCGAAAAAGTTATATTTATCCGTGCTATAACAAGATTCGAGAAGCAATGAGTGCCTGCAAACCTCCGAATTACAAGTCATCTGAAACAGAAGTGTCAGTGCCGCTGCAGTATATGCTCAATAAAACGGCTGAACGTTTGTGCGATTCTGTTGCTTTGATTTGGGGTAAAAGAAACTTATATAGTTTAGAATTGATTACCACTTTGGGATTCGAAAGCTCATCAGGGAATGTAAATCCCCATCAGAAATGTCAAAATCCGAACAACGAAAATCCAAATGTTTTGCAATCTTTGTTTTTGAGCAGCATGATAATTATAAAATTAAAGAACTGTAAGTCAGATGATCTTTTTTGAATATTCAACACCCCAGAGTGTGCGCTTTTGTCGACCTCTCAGGATTGCGCTGGAAAAAGAAAATGATACAGCGACTAATCGGGAATTTAATCGATTAAATACAGAAATCCAAGAGCTTAAGCCTCACACCTTTACTATGTCCAATGGTAAAACAGTTCAAGTAAAATATAACGTTTCGCAGACACTTTTTGATGGCAAATGCCTCAACACTATTATTGGAAACAGAGCGACAAGTAGGTGCCCGATGTGTTTAAGAACTGCACACCAATTTTGTAATTTAAAAGGCAATTTCGCCCTTGAAAAGTCGTCTCTGAAATATGTATTAGGTTTGCTGCACAGTGAAATTAAAGTTTTTGAGCACATGCTTCACTTGTCTTACAGAATGACCTTGCAAACGTGGGATGTAAAGAAGTCGTTAAAAGGTAATTCTTTAGTGATTAACTCACCTTTAAGTCTGGAATTATAGTAAAAAATATAGTTTGTATAAGCTTAATTTTTCTAATCTTTATGCAGAAAAATCAGAAAATGCACACTTTTTGGGTATTTTTTCAATCTTTTTCAGCCATAAAGTTTTAATTTTACAGAACAATTTGAGACTAGAAAGCATCTTATGCAAAAGAAAATTTTTGAAAAATTTGGCGTAAGAGTCGACCAAGTACTCCAAGGCCATGGTACTACTAACACTGGAAATCTGGCGAGAAGGTGCTTCGAGCATCCGAAAGCGTTCGCGAAGGTGCTAGAAAATGATTGCCAGTTGGTTTCCGATCTAGCACTAATCTTATTGGCATTCAAATGTAAAATACAATTAAAATTGGCTGAACTGGATGCATTCTGTTGGAATATTTACTGTCGTCATTACGAACTTTATCCATGGGCCAGAATGAGCCCAACTGTACACAAACTGTTGAAGCACGGGTGCGAGACTGCCAGAGAATTTCCATTACCAGTAGCTTATTTTGCTGAAAACGCAAACGAATCGTGGCACAAGTTATACAGGAAGAATTTCATCTCACATTCACGAAAAAACAAGCAAGAGAATCGAATATTAGATGTATTTGGTAGAGCCATGTATCCCACGGCTCCTAAAATTTCTATTGAGTTAATAGACAAAAGAATAAAAATTCACAAACGAAAAGAAGTTTCAGAAGCCCTAAAAAAATAAAACAAAGAGGGGATAGGTGCACAAATATCGCTAATATAGTTTACAATTAATCTGTTAAGCTTCTACTCTTCCTTGTCTGTGGTATAATAACCTTTAGGTTATTTTAATTATTTAATGGTAAACTTTTAAACAAATTAATAAAACCAATGACATTCACGCAAGATAATTAAATTAATTTCATTTTTAATTACTTTTAAACCCTTGTAAATTATAGTATACTAATATACCTTTTTGACATATAAATTGAAAATACCTTCCAGAGAAATTGAAGAGAGCGATGTAACTGGCAGAGATGGGATGAGTGAGGAAAGCGATTCGTTGAACAATGAAAGTGATACAGAATATAGCGAAAGCGATGTAAAATTATCTTAGTTGATAGGTGCTTTTAATCAGTCTTTCTACCAAAGATCCATCAACGTTTCGTATCAGGTACCAGGTACCTCTTCAAGGCTTACTATGATTGCGTACATTTCTCGTGGTTATATAATTAATATTACCTGATTGTTAAATTAGAAATTAGAATGTTATTTTCTTTCAACTTGTTTTTTAGTGTTTTAATCTTATGTTCTAAACACCTCAATGTTATAAACGCTATAATCATTCACATTACTGATCACTACAGTGGTTCTATTATTCTTTTCTTCGCTGTTGCTTAAATTTTTTAAAACGTGTCGAATAATCAAATCTCGTTTTTTAGCAAAAATTATTATTACAAATATATGTGTTGACAAATTTAGAAAGCCGCGCGATTTCTAGGAAAAATATTTTCAAAGTGGTTTGGAGAATTTAGATCCGCTATTTTAAACTTTTTAATTCTTCAGCGACCCAAAAACGGCAATTTTTAGTCAAATCTGTTTTTTGTTGCACAATTTTGGTCCACCATTTTGAGTTTTTGAATTTCGACCCCGGATTTGAAATCAGTAACCCGAAAAACCCCGTTGTAGAAAATTTTAGTCAAATCGGTCTACTTTTACAATTTTGGTCCGCCATATTGGATCCGCCATTTAAAATTTTTTTATTTTGACCCTGGATTTGAAATCAGCGACCCGACAACCTCTCTTGTAGCCAATTTTAGTAAAATCGGTTTCCTTTTACAATGTTGGTCCACCACATTGGATCCGCCATTTTTAATTTTTTAAGTTTGACCCTGGATTTAAAATCAGTGACCTGAAAACCCACTTTGTAGCAAATTTTAGTCAAATCGGTTTTCTTTTACAATTTTGGTCCGCCATATTGGATGCGCCATTTTTAATTTTTTAATTTTGACCCCGGATTTGAAATCAGCGACTCGAAAAACCCTCTAGTGGCAAATTTTAGTAAAATCGGTTTCCTTTTACAATGTTGGTCCGCCAGGTTGTATCCGCCTTTTTTAATTTTCTGATTTTTACCCTGAATTTAAAATCAGCAACCTAAAAATCCCCTTGTAGCAAATTTTAGTCAAATCGGTTTCCTTTTACAATTTTGGTCCGCTATATTGGATCCGCCATTTTGAATTTTCAATGTTTGACCTTGAATTTGTGTTCAGTGACCTGAAAACCCACTTTGTAGCAAATTTTAGTCAAATCGGTTTCGTTTTACAATCTAGTCTGCCATATTGGGTCCGCCATTTTGGTATGTGGGGCATGGTGTCTATTACAAAAAACGCTCACGTTTGTTGATTTTCATATCAGTTTTTTGCATAAAATGACTTTCTGTGTTTAGAAAAATAGTGAGGTGATGAAATTTTTCTTTAAAATACGTGTCAGAAGAGTTATTATGAAAAAAACTGTTTTGACGGAAACAGATGGAAAAGTCTTTGGCAGAAATTAAGCACTTACAGCATATGTTGAAATACTTACAGCATGAAAATATTAGATTCTAATAGGTGAATTATTTCTTTAAACTTTTGGTATCATAAATTATTTTTATAAGTGTTCTAAATGTATTAAAATTAATCAAATCTTGAAACATGACATGCGGGGCATACTGTCTGCAAAATTTTGTGGAGATATAACAGTGCTTGATAACGGGTCGGTAATCTGATCGATAATGTAGAAAACCTCCGAAATATATTTATGTCCTGACTATTAAAATTCGAGGTTGTTAATAATAAAGTTATACAGATGATGAACATCGAAACGTGATTTGAAGTTTTATTTAATAATAATAGGGCAAGTACCAAGTTCACGTTTAATTACTTTAAAAAAGGCTGTCATGTGAAATTCGCGATTATAACCTACAAATATAAAAGTTGTCGTTATAAAGGTTATAAATGTATTTACATTCCTAATTACAATTTTCTATTAAAATGTACTTGAAAGGATTTTTTTTACTTAACGGATCGATTTCATGTTTTATTCATTTGAAAAAGACCAGCATGTAAATTTGGAAGCTATAACCTAAAAAGACTAAAACTTATTGTTATGATGTTTTTTACATTCCTAATTATAGTTTCCCATAACGAACACACTTCAAGCAATTTTCTTTATTTATTAAGTTGAACCTAATTACATGGGTTGAACAATAACTCAATAAATAGGATTTCGAATATTATTGATCAATGCCTGTTTTGAATTTTCGCGCCTTTGGTACCTTCCGGTATAGAAGATATCTGGTAAAGGCAAATGTAGATCCTCACACGCTGAATAGAATTTTCAAGGAGTATGAGGTTATAACTACGTTTTTCAACACACTTTACTTTGATTGATAAGAAAACATTTATTTAGTGTTGATCATGTCTCGAGTAATTTTTTTTCGTTACATTATACTTTCAAGAATTATTATATTGCACGCTTTTTATTCGACAACGTTCATATTTATGAAATAAACCGGCAGTCATATGAGGGACACCATGCACCATGGTATGGGGTATGCTGGTCGAAATGCGAGACAAACGAATTAATTAAATATCAAAAAATGACGTTGTTAAAAACCGGATTTAAGTAATGACATATGTAACCTGATAATGTGAGATTTTCGCCAAAAAATACAGACATCAAAATCACATTTCAATTATATTTTATAGGACATTTCCTTCAATGCCTGACACCATGCCCCACTCTCCCCTAAACGATTTTTTTTTGCCAAAAATGCTATCTTCAACACAGATTTTCAAGGTCACCATTTTTTTTTTTCACTTTCTCTATAATTTTTCTATTTTCGGAAAGGTTTTTTCTTCAATTTAAAAAAAATATATCCCTCTAGGTCATTCCGATTCATAATTCTACGATTTTGAGACAGAATTTCAAAAAAGGTCCACTGTGCGTCGTTTCTTACCTAGTTTTCGACGTCGTTCCACACGTAATATACGACGTCGGTTCAGACGCAGTTTAGGACGTCGTTTCCCACGTCTGAATATTCAATAGGGTTAAGAAATTCAAAAAACGAAAAACATTTAAATGAAAAACAAGACTCTTGGAAGCTCTGATATTATAAAATTAATACGTACTAAGTACACTTTCATAGACAACCCAGTAGGCAAAAAAAATTAAGGATGTCCTAGGAACATGTCTTTTGAACATCCTAGGGATGCTCTTAATACGTCTAATGTCAGTACGAAAGATGTCCCGAGAACGTCCTATATCTTTAAGACGTCTTTAGGACATCTTTAGGATACTAAACGTCTTAGAGACGTTGTTTGGACTGACATTGGACGTCCTAAAATCGTCCCAAGGACGTTCTTGGGAAGTCCATGGTTTTGTGCCCACTAGGAAATGTTTGCTTTATTTAAAAAATAAAATATCATGGGCGTTGGAAGTATGAATCAAGCTAAAAATTGAGCTGCCTTTTTTTACTCCATAAATATTATTATTATTGCAAATAGGCAAGATAATCAAAATCCCATAACGCTGCGGTTATCTAATGTAACCCAGTGGGCAACCAAATTAAGGATGTCCTAGAGACGTCCTCGGGACATCCCTAAGACGTCTTTTGGAACATATATTTTGGACATCCTATGGATGCTCTTAAGACGTCTAATGTCAGTACGAAAGATGTCTCGAGAACGTCCTATGTCTTTCGGACATCTTTAGGATATTAGACGTCTTAGAGACGTTGTTTGGACAGACATTGGACGTCCTAGGAACGTCCCGAGGACCTTCTTGGGATGTTCATGGTCTTGTGTCGACTGGGAACCTATTGTACTATACCCTTGAATTTAATCCTCTCTGATGAGGCCGGTTTCCGTCATATAGACATTCATTGCTGTATATGGGATGTCTACAAAATCATCTGGTTCACAGAAATTACTTCCAAAATGCTTCACTCTGAGGCTTACTAGCACATAACAGTCGCAGAGGATGTGATGTGCTGTCTCCTCAGGAGTTTTTTCAACTTTCCTAAACATGGTTCTTTGTTAAACTTTTTAGTGTCTCATGCCTTTAGCCATCTTCCAATACCTCACGTGTTCATGTCCGTTAAGGGCTTCTGTAGTCCCACTTATTGCAAGCATATCTGCTTTTTCGTTACCTTCAATGTTCTTATGTCCAGAAACTCAGATCAAGTTGACTCAGTTTTAACCATTCACTTCGACAAGCTCTTGTAGGCAACACCAAACAAGTCTGGATGTAAATTCTTCCGATTGGAGAGCTCTCAAAGCAGCTCGACTGTCAAAGTTTACGAATCTCCTCTAGGTTTATCTTAATACCCACGATTTCAGCTTGAAATGCAGAAGGAAATTTGCCCAGTGCGATTGTTATCTTCGCACTAGATTGCGTCTCAAGTACTCCAGAGCCAAAGGAGACTTTAGAGCCGTCTGTATACCAGACGAATCCTCCCGTTGTAAATAAATTGCTTCTTCTCTGTTTATCATGCCAGTATTCCCTTTTCGGAAAGATCATCTTAAAGGGCTTCATGAACTAGTATTCTTTCAGCATGTTATCAGAGTGCATGCAAAGAATTTCATCTTCTGACAATATACTCCTTATTAAATCCTGAACGCTGAGTTGAATTTATCATTAAAAAATATTTAATATTTCAAAATTTTAAAAATCTAATATAATAATAGCAATAATAGTAATGTATATATTGTTATAAAATTTTAGGATCTGCAGTGTAGCATACTGCAGACCATAGTGCACCGGTCCTGGGTTTGACAAGAAGAGAAATATTCGTCATAATAAAGGAAAATTTAAATAATACGTCAGCTGATTCGTAATCAGCGACCTCGAAAACCCCCCCTACAACAATTTTGAAAAGAATCAAACATCTATTTAGCATACTCGTCCGCCATATTGGATCCGCCATTTTTTTGTTGAAATTTTTGACGCAGGATTTGTAATCAGCGACCCTAAAAACCCCCGAGTAACAAAATTTGGTCCATTTTACGGACATTTTATAATTTTGGCCAGCTTTTCGGGATTTGATCCCACTGTGCGTCCCCATGCTTCTTGCCCGAAAAACGGTCCAAAAACCTCAATGCGCAGCTATGCGCAAAATTTTATTTTTGATTCCATAAACTGGCACTATACATTACAATATCTAATGGGTCCGTAAGCAGGATCACGTGAGGCAATTTACCTTTTCCCTACATGTTTGCGTTAATTGGTACAATTTTATCTTGCATTTTCACAAAAATCGTTATTTTTTTTGTATAGTAATAGTATGACTATTATACTAATGATTTTTACTCAAATAGTACTTACCACTAGCAGATGAATCCATTTTTTAGAATTTAAATATCTTGATTCTATGATTTTCTGTAACCAAACTGGCTATTGGCGTCAATGAGACATAAGTTATTATTGGTCTGATGATTACCGTATATAACAAGTAAACTAGTTTGGGGTTGAGTCGCCCGGTTTTCCAATTGCGCCTCTGCAAGCCCAAAAAGCTGCTTTGGCCTTTTTTACTATCGCATAAACATGTATTGGGTCT
The DNA here is from genome assembly GCA_932074435.1 of Andricus kollari. NCBI lineage: Eukaryota > Metazoa > Arthropoda > Insecta > Hymenoptera > Cynipidae > Andricus > Andricus kollari. Next base: position 7,670 of record CAKNWW010288155.1, on the reverse strand, counting down.
ATAACTTAATTCGTGCGGTTTGCTCAGAGATAGCGTAACTTGATTATTATTCCATCGTTCCCAACATCCGACATGCGTTGGAAAGCTAATGTCGTCATGCATCTTTTTCAGTATATGTCATTCATTTGAAGCGTAAACAGCTATAATTTTTGTTCACTTAAATATGTCGAACTTTCTGCCTGAAAAAATGTTTTTGCGGGGAGTTCTCCTTCATTATTTTCATATGAAGAAAACTGCTGCCGAAAGTCATCGTATTTTGGTGGAAGTGTATGGTGAACATGCTCTAGCTGAGCGAACGTGCCAAAAGTGGTTTGCTCGATTTAAATGTGGTGATTTTAGCTTGGAAGACGAAGAACGTCCTGGGCAGCCAAAAAAGTTTGAAGATGAAGAACTGGAAGCATTACTCGATGAAGATTGTTGCCAAACACAAGAAGATCTCGCAGAATCTTTGGGAGTCACTCAAGCAGCCATTTCAAAACGCTTAAAAGCAGCCGGATACATTGAAAAGCAAGGAAATTGGGTTCCACATGAACTCAAGCCGAGAGACGTTGAATGGCGGTTTTGCATATCAGAAATGCTGCTGGAACTACACAAGATGAAGTGCTTTTTGCATCAGATTGATACTGGTGATGAAAAGTGGATCCGCTACGACAATCCCAAGCACAAAAAATCATATGTGCAACCCGGCCAACTATCCAAATCAACGGCAAAGTGGAATATTCATGGCGCGAAGGTAATGCTCTGTATTTGGTGGGATCAGAAGGGTGTGCTTTATTATGAGCTGCTAAAACCGGGTGAAACAATCAATGGAGAACGCTACCGAACACAATTAATCTGTTTAAAGAGAGCAATAGCCGAAAAACGCCCAGAATATGCGACCAGACACGAGGCAATAATTTTCCATCATGACAACGCTCGGCCTCATGTTGCTATTTCGGTTAAGAACTATTTGGAAAACAGTGGATGGGAAATTTTACCCCACCCGCCTTATAGCCCAGACCTTGCCCCTTCGGACTACCATTTGTTCCGGTCGATGCAGAACGCCCTCACTGGAATACGGTTCACATCAGAACAGGGTATCAAAAATTGGCTTGATTCATTTTTGGTCGCCAAGCCGGCGCAGTTCTTTTGGGATGGAATCCACAAATTGCCAGAAAGATGGGAAAAAGTCATAGATTCACATGGGCAATACTTCGAATAATACTATGGTATAACAATTATTATTATATAACATTATAAGTTTGAAAAAAACCCGCACGAATTAAGTTATAGACCTAATAGTTTTCAGGTTAGTTTAGGGTCAAAGATGACTCCTAAATACTTAGCTGATCTGGAGAAGTCTACCTTTTTCCACAGAAATTAGGGTTCATGAGGTTAGGGAGTCTCCTGCGTCTCGTAAAGACCAATAATTTAGTTTTATCTGGGTTAACATATAGGCTACGGTTGTTGCACCAATCCTCAACAATGTTGATAGCATTTTGCACGATTTTGACTAAAGTTCCTTCACTTTTTCCTGTTATCAGTATAACAAGGTCATTTACATATCCTTGTGTATAAAAACCTGCTTTATTTAATCTACAGATCAAATCATCAATGACGTGTAACCACAGTGTGAAGGATAAAGCTCCTCCCTGCGGACAACCCCTTTGTACCTTTGTTCTCACATTGCAATCATGTTCCTCAGCAGTATTGAATATAGATTCCGTAGGGGTGTTACTGAAAGCACACTCTATTCCCAAAAACGCTGCTATCGCTACATCCTCTGTTCGTCCTGCTTCTTGAATGCGGAAGGTAAATCCATGAAGTGCGTTAATAGTGAATTTGCCTTTCTGTGAGATAAACTGATTACCATGAAGGGGTTTAGCCGGTAGGATTTCCTCCTTCATATAAAAATCGACTAATTTTTCTAATGTTTTCAACATGAAAGAAGTTAGCTTAACTGGTCTAAATGATTTTGTTTCTGTCATGTCACCTGTTGCCAAAACCAATGCCCTCAGTTGACATGTAGGGTTTCTCTTTAAAGTTTTGTGGTGTTTCGCAGTATCAGGTACATTTTGAATCCTCTGACAGTGCCCCCTCAATGAGTTTTATTCAGCCAATTGTATTTCATTAGTATATCTTGCTACACTAACCTTATACAAATCCCAGTTTCCAATTTTCCTGGCTCTATTAAATAATCTTATAGTTTACTTTTTCAAGGTCTGAAGTCTATAATTCCACCAAGCACATGACCCTATTTACTAGATCAACAGCAAACTCCAGCTGATCAATTGACCCAGTGCGCACAAAACCATAAACATCCCAAGAACGTCCTTGGAACGTTCCTAGGACGTCCAATGTCAGTACGAACAACGACTCTAAGACATCTAATGTCCCAAAGATGTTCTAAAGACGTTTAAAAGACATAGGACGTTCTCGGGACATCTTTTGTACTGGCATTAGACTTCTGAAGAGCATCCCTGGGATTTCCAAAAGACATCTTCGGGATGTCCCGAAGACGTCTCTAGGACATCCTTAATTTTTTGCCCACTGGGTTTCAACGTCCTTAAGATAAACTCCTTTCAAATCGCGGATATCCTAACCGTAATCAATTTACATCTTTGATTGGTTCCTCTTCCAAGCGATCATTGCACTAAGACCATTTATTGTTTTGATGAAACAAATTGCTTGATTAACGTAGAGTCAAAAAAATATTTCTTCAATTCAAACAAGATTTTGTTAAGTGTGGCTCAACTTCAAAGTTATAAATACCAATTAATCGCGTTGCCAATTAAATGTGTGAAATACGTGGTGGTCCAATTTGACATTTTATGTTTATTCAAGCAAATCATACCATAATTATCTTGAATCCACTGGAAATTACTCGAATTGGCTAAAATTCTTTGAAATCTACTGAAATTTACTTAAATTTGATGAAGTTTTCTGAGACCGACTTGAGTTCTCAAACAATTCACAACATTTTTATTAAGAGATTTTTCATTATATAAATTCATAGGTCATTCGCTGTTGACTATTAATTGTTCAATAAATGTCAATTTTTCTGACAAAATTAGGTGCAGATGGGTTTCCAAATCTTTTTCCGAACACGATTCTGGTAGAAGCGGAGGGAAAATCTACTTTTAGAGGAGATATCAAGGAAAGAAAGCCACCCGTGGAGATACCATTTTGGATGAAACCTGAACCTGTAAATCTGCCTCTTCTGGGGATGTACGTTTATATACGAACGGCAACGAACCATCAGTTTAAAGTCTTCAGTGGTCTCCAACCGAATCACGTATTTGATTCTTTTAATGAGCGTAATAATCCTCCAATGAAAGTTTGGTTACGTTTGGGACATGATCAATTTACAGCTAGCAATTTCAAATTGTACAAGAAATATGTACCAGATAAAAATTTCCGTCCCTACGGCCGCATTTATATATCATTTAAATATGGCCCTATCTATACATCAAGTTTAAAAATCTATCCAGCACTTACCTTCATACAGAAAATAAAAAATTTAAGAATTAGAGCGCATAAGCCATAAAAATTCGGATTGTCTGTTCGTACCACTATTAATACGGATTGGTGCCTCTTTTCCAGCTCACCTAATCCTGGTCAATTGCAGTACGAATAGCTACATTTTAAGCTTTGTGAATATCCGCGTCCATTACAATTCTGGAAAGTTTAGTTAGACTCTATGGTTATGCGAGTGTGTGCACAAGTTCAGCACGAATATGTTTAAATTAGACAGACAATTAACATACAGATCGATAATTAACTGTGCAGAATTTAGTATGTATTCTAGAAACAGGAAAGATGTCAGCTCGCGATTTTGTTTCAAATATAATTAACTTTAATACTATGTTTTCATCGCACTTGCGACTTTCACTGACTTTTACCAGATCTGGCGATTTACAATTAGGGCAGATTCGAGTAGTGCCAGCCACTGCACAAGAAAAATCTAAATAACCATGAAAATACGTACAAATAATAAATAAAAATTACTGGATGGCGATTATGTAACTTTTTTACTTTCACTTCCACTTTTTTGATATTCTCGTATATAATTTGTATTTTTTGTTAAAAATGTAATTGTCACAAAAATTAAAAAAAAACAACAACAACAAGTAACGTACATTTCAGAAAAGTGAAAGTGAAAAAGTTAGCTAATCAACCCTCCAGATCGCGCAACCCGAAGTTCATCTATGTATCCAAACAAAAAGCAGTCTAAAAATTGAAGTGGCTTTGGATATATTTTATGACATGGTTTATCCTAATTTAATGAAATAGACATCTTTTTTTTTATAGACCAAATCTCGCAAAATCTTCATAAAATATCATTTCTTTTGAGCCGATGAAATATGTATACTAATACTTGTAAATTGGTCTTTTTTGACAATTATACAATCGGGTGGGTCGAAAATAACAAATTCTGGAATTCAAAATTGCTAGATTGGAAAAAAGTAATGTATTGGGAACCTAAAAAAATGCAATCAATTTGGAATCGATCGACATGCAGCTTTGTTACCCGCGCTCAAAAAATAATATTTGAAAAATTTCTTGTAGGCAGCGTTTTTAAATTCTCTTAAGTTAAATTTTCTGTTTACAGGCCTGGAGGTCATAACCCAGTGGGCAAAAAAATTAAAGATGTCCTAGAGACGTCTTCGGGACATCCCTAAGACGTATTTTGGAACATGTCTTTTGGACATCCTAGGGATGCTCTTAAGACGCCTAATGTCAGTCCAAAAGATGTCCCGAGAACGTCCTATGTCTTCAAGACGTCTTTAGGACATCTTTAGGACATTAGACGTCTTAAAGACGTTGTTTGGACTGACATTGGACGTCCTAGGAACGTCCCAAGGACGTTCTTAGGATATTCATATTTTTATGCCCACTGGGAAAAGTCTTCTTTCTGCGGATTTTAATCCTTTCTTTTTTAAGAGATAATTCCTATTTAATTTTCCCCTGTTTTTGCACAATATTCTTAACATCTGTGTGAGCAGAACAATTTTTTCGGGTACTTGAACAATTTTCAGTGACCAAAATGCACTAGGAAACGAATCGCCAAGACACAGGAATCGAAATTGGAAATACAGAGAATTTTTTAAATATTGATTTTGCATTTAATGAAATTATGTTGTGAAATTATGTGGTTCAAACATTTTTTTGAAAATAGGTGAACTTTTTTTTCCTAGAAATACACATTTATAATTTCGTACGTAACAGAGTTATTTTTCACTTCTTTTTAGTGTATTCCTTTGCTTAAAAATTCCACAAATACTCGAAAAAATTGTAAAACCACAAGTGACGAAAATAATTCTATTAAATACCAAAGCCTAAATTTGGAAAGATTGCTGTAATTCTAATTTTGAGTTCTGGGTCTTGTCGATTTTTTTTTCTAGTGTATTTATATACGAAAAAATTTCACACATGGTTAAAAAATGTTTGAACCACAATTAAAATATAAAGATTATTATAATAATCAAAATTCTAATCATTTTCTTTATTTCCAATTTTCATTCCTGGGTCTTGGCGATTATTTTCTTAGTGCTTTTTTGTTACTGAAAAGTTTTCAAGTCCTTGAAAAAAGTCTTCTCCTATTTACAAAGGTATTACATTTTTTTCGAAAACAGGGGTGAATTAAATAATAGTTATCTCTTTAAAATAATTCCATTTTAGGATGACAATACGCTACTTTTTCTTGCTGTAGCGAATTCAAATCTCATAATTAATTATTTTTGACTCACTCTATTCTACAATAAGAAACATTTTATTTATCATATGTGGCTGGGGCTAGCCGCGCTTTCGGGGCTGTCCAACTTGCATTTTAGTGAAATTATAGAAAATATGTAATACAATTGAACTTTTCTAAACAACATCCTATTAACAGAAAAAAAACCGCTGGTAAATGTTGCTGCACGAATTTTTAATCTGGGTGAGGTTTAATTTTTGGTATTCAAAAAAATTAAGATACAATAGGTTACCATAGTGTCAGTCTGCTAATGGGAAAATCTTGAGGATATCCTATTAATATTCTGTTTTTATATGCGAAGGATGTTCCCAAAATATCCATATTTTATCATTTTTCATACTCCTGGAAATGTAGATATGGGTCATTGCCAAAAAATTCTGAAATTTTAATCGCGGCCGTTTTACCCATTCCCATCATTTAATGGATTTTTTCAAATAATACTACGATAAAGTGCTTAGATTCAAGTAGTTTTTAGCAAAATTTTGAAATTCCACTTCGTTTTGTTCAGAAATTAGAGATTAAAATATACCAAATTGCTACTCGATGACATGTCCCCAAATACATATTCGCACACAAAAATGGAGAAATGATATGAATATACAAATTAAGAATAGAGACCAATATTTTAGTTCTCAAATTACTTAATAATGTGTAAGATTCTGTCCCCAAAGATTGTATTGCCACTCGAAGAATAAATAAAACGTTATTGATTTTATTTATAGTAGGTTAACAAAAATTTGAAAAATGTGCATCGTATGATTTTTGTGTTAAATTTAATGACTAATTTAATGATTTTTTAATTATTTCGAATAAAATTTAAAAAAATGAAAATATAGATACACTGCAAAATAAAGCAAAATACGCCTTCAGAAAATAAAATAGTTTCAAATTTACACAAATCCACTTGTATTAACAGAATACTCCAATAAACATGCTCTTCGATTTAAAATTTATCTACGCTACAAATAAGATTCTTGATATCTAAAATTGGTATTTTCGTTTCATTTTTTATGTGAAATATTTAAAAAGAAGAGTTTAGTTGGTTTCTTAAGGTCACATTCTAAAAAAAAAGTCATATAGTCCAAATGTCACAAATTTTTGGCAACGACCCATATATAGTCTGCAAAATATGTATATTCAATCATATAAATAAATAAACTGATCATTCAGCAATATGAAAGTATTTTTTTCTAAGATTTTTACGAGGTGTGGTCTCCCGCATCATAAATATAAGTACAAATAGAAGGATTGGCTCTAAAGTCACTTCGATCATGGCCTTATCAGTGTTGTGAAAACTGTCACTCTGTAATTAATGAGGCTATAAGAAAAATCAACATCTTGTTGAGCATTTGTTTCTTCTTATTATTTTTGACATTGTCATAATTTACGATAGAAGGTACTAAAGTCAGTAAAACCGTGTTTTTTGAGAAAATATTTTTTCATTTTTTACCAGTTACTTCCAAGTGGACAAAAAAATTAAGGATATCAAGAGACGTCTTCGGGACATCCCTAAGACGTCTTTTGGAACATGTCTTTTGGAAATCCTAGGGATGCCCTTAAGACGTCTAATGTGAGTACGAAAGATGTCCCGAGAACATCCTATGTCTTTAAAACGTATTTAGGACATCTTTAGGACATTAGTCGTCTTAGAGACGTTGTTTGGACTGACATTAAACGTCCTAGGAACGTCCCAAGGACGTTCTTGAGATGTTCATGGTTTTGTGCCCACTGGGTTAAATATAATCTACATCTTTTAAATCTTCTGCCAATCTTTCAAACAATTCGATTTTAAACAAAAAGGCTATCTTACGGTAGAGATAAAAAACAAAGAAAAATTTGAAATATTGCACATATTTTACTACCAACCCCCTCCCCTCTTTCCCTGGAGAAAACACATTGTCATCGATGATAATACACACACACACACACACACACA
>CAKNWW010288138.1:0-16653 GCA_932074435.1 Andricus kollari | reverse complement strand
GGAATTTCCTTTTGATAGTTTTTTTTTATTTCTTCCTATAATCGGGTGTAATTGGTTGGAATAACGATAGAATGCAATAAAATAAAATAATATTGGTACAATTTTGAAATTAATTGTTATGTTATACGTAGATATACACACACCTTCGTCAAAATTTATGGATAAATATTTTAATCACCATCGAAAAATAAGCAAAGTTGTTACGCAAGAGTACTTATTCTGGCATGTCATAAATCGATTTTCAGGAACATTTTCCTTGGAGATGGATGACGTTTACTCGTCGTTCTTATCACGATTCAAACAAGCTTCAGTATATCCCGAATGTATATTTTTAGTTTTGTCATTTTAAATTGAAATTTCGATTCCGCAAAGGGTATTTCGTTTCTCCTGTGAAATTCCGCAGTTTTGCTGTGACAGTTTTTTAATTGTCTTGTATCAACGCATCGTATAAGATACCATGACCTACGTGACGGAATGAGAATTAAATTTTGTAAATAATCTATTGTCAATTTTCTATATAAAAAAATTATTGTAGCTTTATATGAAATTTATTAAGAATCTACTAAATTTTTTATCATTAAAAAATCATTTCTTTTCATGATTGCTTTGACCTACTTTGAGTTAAAGGTAGTGTATTAAGTCTCCCCTTCTGTCACGTGTACCTCTTTCCCTGTCACTCTTTCCCTGTCACTCTTTCCCTATCTATCAATTTGACCTACTTCTGATTTGAATTATTCTATAGTTTAACTTGGAAAACTATCCTCTCGGAGCATTAAATATAATTTACAAAAATACTGAAAATGTATTTTATTACATAAGGATTCAGAAAATTATATAGTTTTTTATAATTTTATTATCCAACCGAACTTTTGATTAAGTAGTATAATTTTTATTAACTTTTATATAATTAAGGATATTTATTCAAAGCTTCAAATCTTGACACCAACCTCCTTTATTCAATTGGAGTCTGCTCCATTTTCCCCAGCCAATAATAGTATTTCATAGTCTCTGATCAAAGAAAATAAATTTGTAAGTTAAAATAAAAATGGTTTATTATAATATAATACAATCATATTTTATTTTATAACTTTTTATTGAGGTGAATAAAACCACAAATAAAGGAAATTTTGTTAGGAGGCTACCAAATTTTGTAAAGGATAGAGTAATTTTGTTTTTAATTCCATCAGTAGTCGGTACTATTTTATTTGTATACACTTTTCGATCAGGTTTGGATACATTTAAAGATCTTATTTGATTTTAATTTTCTTCTTCTTCATTTACTGATAGCACAGTGCTATTATATACTACAATGAAGTAAAATGATTTAAAATAATTATTTTCATTAAATCACAAAACTTATTATGTTAAAATCATAAAACAACATCAATTCTACTGAAAGTTATAAGCAATGACTTTTATAATAATTGATAATTTCTCTTCTCTCTATATATTATTAAAAGATCTCGCCGCCACCGCTATTTCATGACTCGTAGCCCTGTGCCATATTACCCCATGCACCATATTGCCACATGTATCAAATTGCACACTGTGTGCCTCTTGTCACGAATTTTTGTCTGGAATGTAACCTAAATAAAAATTGGAACATACACATAGCTTTTTTTATTAATTTATATTATAAATTATATACTCATACTGCATTTTCTTGTAAATGTCAAGTACATATATCTAAGTACGTGAAGAAATACAATCCAGTTTTTCAATCAATATGCGTCAGATTATATGATAAAAATAAAAATTTATAGTTTCAAGAAATAAAATCCTCACAGTTATTATTTATAAATATTGAAAACCAGATAATAAATTGAATATTGATGTTCTTTATAATATTTCAGGTAAAGAAACGGAAGTGCAGAATGAAGGAGGTCGTTGAAAAATGGACAAGCAGGGACCGATCGGCCCATGACACAAGAGATGATTTTTAGAAGGTAATCGAAAAGCTTTCTAGAAACTTTCCAATCGCAATGTGTCTCCTAAAATTTAATTTTTCTTACTTAATAACTAACTACTTTGGTTATAGTGGAAATAATTTTTTGGCGGAATTCACTTAAATTCAGTGGAATGCACTCGAATTCAGTGCAATTTTGATTCAGTTCGGTGAAATTTAGCTATCCTTTAATTCTAGTAGAATTTAAGTTGAATTATCTAGAATTCGGCACGCATTTAAGCTTACGTAATTTAAATTTACTTTAATTTGCCAGAATTGAAATTGAATGTAGTGTAATTTTATTTTTTCAGTGGAATTTCGTTTAATTTATTTCAATTTCTCCTAATTTATTTGAATTCCGTTTTATCAAATTTTTAGTCACCTTACATACATTCCGGTTCAGATAAAATTTGAAAGTTTCATTGAGTACAGGTAAGTTAATATAAATCATAGATTTCGTTATATATTTTGTTGAATTCAGTTGAATTGTGTTTACATTACTAAAAATTCAGTAAAGTTATATTTTATTCACTGAGATTAAGTACAGTTTTCTTTGAATTTAAAGGAATTACTTTCAGTTTTGTGTAATTCACTTGAAAAAAGGTTTATATTAAAATTTTAAGTTACATTCCCTTTGAATACAGTCTATTGAGTCAATTTAAATGTAATGCAACTGAATTACCTAGAACTCATTTCTAGTCTATATATGTAGTTCAACTGATTTACATTCTTTTAAATTCTGTTCAATTTATTTTTATTCAGTGGAGTTAATTATGAACGCAATGGAATGCAATCATATTCAAAATGTAAAGTTAAATTTATTCTGAATATAAATCCATTGAGTCACATTTGGGTGCATGGAATTTATTTATCTTAACCCTCAATGGTCACACGGGGTGTCTTACACCCCACAGGCTTTCCAATTTTTTTCCGACTGTCTATGTTTTTTTTTCAAGTATTTTTTTTCGAATAGTTAAATTATCACTGAGGCTTTGGAGATATTTTTTTCCTATTTTGTATTGTTTCAACATCACCCATGATTTTTTTTCAGCCAAAAATACCTGAAGGTGTATTTGGTGGTGTGGCCGTTACGGGTTAAATTCAGCTGAATTCACTTACGTTCACTGAAATTCATTTATAGCTTCGTTGCAAATTATTAGGAATTTAAGTAAATCCACCTTAAGTTCAGTTGAAAACACTAACATTACTAAATCGAATTCGAATGCAATCTCTTGAAATGACTTAAATTCAGTGAAATTAATCTAATTTTATCTGAACTCATTTGTATTTATCTTGAATTTAGACGGATTGCCTTTAAATTTAGTCGAATTCCATTACATTCTCTCGAATTCAGTTAAATTCAATGAATTCCGTTTTTTTAGCTAATTTTTTGAATGCTTGTATTTAAAAAAGATTTCAACTATCACTAGATCTAATTTATGGATTATTGGAAAAAGCTAACATACCGATTTTTTCTCAAGTTATATTGTTCAAATTTTCAAATTTGGAAACAAAAATTGAGGTTGAGGGCGTTAAAAATGAAAGGGTTATTTTTCTTAAGTCCTCAATAATGTTAAATTAAAATTTAATTGTTAATTTTAATAGAGTAACTCCTGTTAATTTTGAGTCTTAACCTGCTAAACACTGTGGAAAGTTGTTTCATTTTTATTTATTTATTTTCCAATATTTGGCATATATTAATTCAATTATTATTTGAGCAGATTTTTATTTGACAAAATGATATTTAGTTTTATTAGAATTATGAAAGCGAGGATTTCCTTCAGAGGTGGAAGATCAAAGGCTAGAAGAATGATTCTAACATTAATCCTGTAACTGGCTTTCGAGGTAAATTAAGTCATCGTTAACTTGTTGATAGTTTCGACTCGGAAAAGTTTTCTTGAGGGCTTAACTTTTGCTGATGAGCAAAACAATCTGAGTACGACCCTCGGCGGAGCAACAATTTTCGTGCTTTCACCTTATATGTTATTATGATTACACCTCCCGGTCCTCAAACTCCGTTCATCGCTTTCTTTTGCTACCCATCCTACTTCATTTTTTGCGCCAAGCAGTCTTCTTGAGCAAAGTGACTCGATCGATTCCCTTGGGTGTGACTTTACTTCCCCTGAGATTTTGCGAATTACTCTTTATTATAACTAAGCGGAATAAATGGAAATCGTCTACGAAACTTTTTACTTTTAACGTCACTCTTTGCCATTTTAATGCGGTATTTAATAGTAAACTTCATAACTTTTTTTTGCAGAAAGAAATAAAAAATCCTTACAAATTCTACAAGTAGTTTATTTTTATATGGCACTTATTATGTTTTCAATACTTTCCTGTCAATTGAAAATAATTGTGTGGAGCTGGGTAAATCAGGAAGAAAACTCGAAAGAAAAAATCGTCATAGTTTTAGTGAATACAATATAGAATTTGTTTTTTGTACAATTGTATCTAGCGAAAAATGTTAGGGTTTTTTTTAAATATGCTGCAGTTCTTTTATCTAAATTTTGTTATTATTTAAAATTGTAAAATTCATTGAGAAACAGGTGAAAATTATTTTTGAATTTATTTGTTCATTTTTATCAATTTTATAAGAAGAGGTATTTTTAAATTAGAAAATTTCCATTCGTTATTTTTAGACGTGAATTGGAGCGTTTTGGAATAACGAATTACGTAACAAGTATTGTTTATTGCACGTTGTTTCAAGCTCGCTTCAGTGAGCAAATTCATTGATGTTATTTAATGAAAGCGACTGATTCAAGCGGAAGTAAAGTAATTCAGATCCATCGATATAATTTGGCTCTGTTGTAAGTTTTGTATATCCAAATTAGATTATAATAGATTAAACGGAACTTTTTTAAAGTTTCGAAAAATCTTCATTTCAAACTTTGGTAACAAGTGCAGTTGGATAAATGAAAAATACTTGATTTGCTTGTAAGTAAATTGAGCTTGAAACTGGTATATTCACCTTGCGAATTTAAGTAACGAAAAGTTGTTTTAGCAAGTCACATACTTGCCTAATGTACATACCTATATATCTCACCAGATGTAATTTGCACTTCCATTAGAACGTAATCGTTTCTCTGGTATAGAGCCAAAAATAAAGAGAGTACATTGCTCCAGGTGCGTGAAGCACATAAACAATCCCTTTCATCCGTTTCGCCGGAGCGTTCGCTATACCTTTTTCTAATTAAAACTTTTAGAGCTCGAATAAAATATTCCACTCTTAGAGACATGAATATCCAAATTTTTATACGCAAAATTGGTCTTGTTAAAGTTAAAGTTTATTTCTGTTGAATTAAATTGCATTATCACAGTTTCTGTGTTCAAGAGAAAGAAAATAATCTTATAATTAAATAAATTCAGTCAACGAGGCATGTAAGATTAAATTATTTAAATCTTTTAATTATTTTAATTATTTTACTTTCATATAATACTATATTTAAAAAAATGTTATCACCATTTTTATAGCAGTACTCCAAGTGCAATCCAAATTTAATTGAGGTTGCTTGTCTATATGGGTCAAACAAGAAATACATTTTTTTATATATCTAAATGCTTTCAATTTTCAAAAATGCCTAGTAATATCTCCAATACGAAAAAAAACCCTAAATTTTTATTATAACAAAATGGAGAAAAAACACAGCCACAGTATGAAAAATAAACCTTTAAATACAAATTAAAGAATAGTGTCTGACCATAAAAGGATCTGACTACTGAAATTATGTGTTATTATTTTGAGCCAATTTAATTAAATTCAATTTGGTACTTTCTGATAGGTATCTAAGTACGGGTTAATAATGTCAAAAAACATATAAATTGCTTTACTAAACTTTACACGATATAAACCATAAAACAAAAATTTTCCACTACCCGTTTACAATTTTTTAAAAGTAAATACATATACTTTTCAATAAAATATAGAAATAAAGCTTTTAAGAAAATTTTAAATAAATGTATACAGAGTATGAAAACAATTTCCAGAATAAGTAAAGTTTCAACTAATAAAGTAAATCTTGAAAAACTTATAAGCATTACTTGTGATCAAAATTTCGTCTTGTATGATTTTGATGAAAGATAATTATATCAATAAACTTACTCGCAAACAGAAATTTTTGATGAATTAATCAGATCTGCAAGCACTTAGAAAGTAATTATAATAGAATCGTTAATATAAACGTGAAAAATAAGGATTCGTAAAATTACAAAATAGTGTCTGGTCATGAATGGGCATATCTACTGAAATGATTGTACTGCTTCTATAATCATTTGTTTCACTATATTTTACACGTTTTGACCCAGAAAATGTTAAAATTGGTATTTACAGAAAAGTAAATAGAGAATATTTATCTTTTTCTTCAGGTTGTGAGATTTTGTTCCTGGTGTTAAAACTCTCTATATAGCCTTGACCGCAGACGGGGATTAATTAAACTTGGCATCCGGATGCAGTATGATTTAGATGGTCTCTTGCAACTCGAGTGGAACCAGGGGGTTGGAGAAATGCCTTTGGTAAAGCGAGCAATTAAGTTATAAATATATTACTTAGTATATTTCGCAAAAGATATTTTAGGTTATAGAAAAAAGGATAGGAAAACGAAAAGGGGAAAAAATTATATGAAATCTTAAAATTTGTATGAAAAATATATCAAACGCATTTGCTTGTATAACAACTGTTCAACAATAAATGTTGACACCAAAATTATGAAATGTATATAGGTACTTAAATGGAAGTACACCAGACTCTCGGTTTAACCATGTTCGGTTTATCAATTCCTAGAACTGTTGGCCCATGCAGTTTCTGAGAGGACAGGGCGAGAGGCGGTTGCGACTCTCGCCTCGCAAGGGCAGCATGCGCGAGTACTCAGTCGAGTATATTATGCAACATTACGCATTCCAATTGGAAACGCTCTCGACCCTGAATGTTTACGTTTGGATCCCCCCGGTTTAGCTAAAATTGTTCTTGTCGGCAAACCCCGACACTGAAATGAAACCGAGAGTCTGGTGTACCTAAAACTGATGTCTAAAAAGAGTAACAGAATTCTTGAAAAGCTAGGATTATTTTTATAATAAAATGTTTAACATTCAAAGTACAAACAATCAAGTTATAATATTCACATTCTTGAAACATCAAAATAACGTTAAAACCATTCCTGAATTTTGCAGAATGAATTAAAAATATTTGAGAAGCGTTGCACCAGAAATATGTAATTTTTTACAAACTAACAAGGATATTTTTGCAAAAAGTTATGAGAACGTACTTTATTCATTTTCATGGACAACTATTTTTTATGTGGAAACAATTTTAATTTATGGAAACAATGGATTTCTCTTAGAAATTGCAAAATTGGTATACATTATAGATGATATGAGTCTTATAATGAGTGTGAACAATGTTATTATCTGTTAAAATAATTTTTAAACTGTTTAAACAATACTTACATATTTAAACACATAGCTCATTGAAGAAAAACGAGGAAAAAATATTTCTTCAGCAATTTTTCAACAAATTTGAATATTCTTAAGTGTATTAATTTTTTATAATGTCTCTCTTAGTTTCTAAACCAATTTTCCATTGTTTAAAAAATAAAAAATTGTTATAATAATTGTTTTTCTCTAAAAATGTGTGAATTGTAGCAAACTATCGTCGTCGATTTTCAGACGCCTAGAAAAAAAACATGGCCGATGAATTAATATGTATTAGACACTTATTTGTAATAACAATTTTACCAATATTCAACATTCCAGAAAATTATTTGACCAGTAATCGACAAAAATTTAACATTAGAAATTAATTACAACCAATTAGTCGAATTTTCAACTAAAAAATATATTAATTTTAAATCAGATGCTGTTGTATTCAATAAAAAAGAGGAACCTCCAACAGAATAGTTGGATCCTTAATCAAAACATATTAATTTTTAAGGAAACAGTGAATGTTTTAACAAACTAACAAAAAAGATGAAACTTCTACCAAAAGAGCAATTTTCAAACAAAAAAAAATCTAATTTTTAACAATGCAGTAAGAAATATAAATAATAAAAATAAATATCTTTTCATATTTTGAAGAATAAAAATGGTTATTTTACTTATTTATCATAGACATACCTTTAGAATTCGTGAATGTTAACATATAATTATAAGCAATATTCAGGTAATTTTAATATTTTAAATAGTGTTTAAAGTACAAAAATTGGTTAAATAATTCAAAGTGAAAAACAAATAAATATACCTATTTTGCGATTTCTAATTGAAATCCATTGTTTAGGAAAATTAAAGTTATTTAAAAATTAAAAATTAGTTTAAAATTAGTGAAAATCTTAAACATATTCAGTCACAATTATTTTTCAAAACAGATTTTTTCAATGTGTTCATTAACCTTAACTATTGCACGAAACTACTAATTAGCCCTTATGGGGGATTCTTTGGGGCCCCATAACAGTCCTATGAAATTCTATAATATTAAAAATTATAGCCGATTCTTATTCCCTGACGTATCCTGAATATGACCATGTATTAAAAGTTACGTTAGTACCATATAATCTCGTTTTAATCAGTTAAATCAATGGGAAACTTCATGCTCTTTGGGGTTCGGGCGGGTTAATATTAACTGGTTTCGCTCATACTTGGAAAAGATCTATTTTTTTTTGGGGCATTCAAACAAAGATAGGGGGTAAGAATGATAAAATATGATTTTAAAATATAAGGGCCACTAGGGTGGCCACAAAAAGGCTTTTTTGAAAAGTGAAAACGCTTTTCGAATTTGTTATTTATAACAACAAAAGAATAAAAAAATATTGCGACAATCAGTTAGGCCATCTATCAGAGTTATGAGAAAAATATTTAAAAATTTGTTTCTTTCGGTTTTTGACGTCTATTTTCAATTGAAAATTATTGCTTTTTTGTAATAATTAAAGATTTCCATTTGGCATGATTTTTTTCAGGATAATATTACCAACAGAACATTTTCCTCGGTACCTAATGTACTAAAATATTGATTGAAATTTCAAAATTTTAAAAACTTGAAGAAAACTCGCCCAAAAAACAGTAATTTTTGATATTTTTACTAAAAACTTGATATTTCTCTCTCCTTACTGATCGCGAAAAAGTTCGTGAATTTTTTTAACTTTATTTTTAAGTTCTAATGAATGTTCAACAAGTTTTCTACCATATCAATCAAAGGAATCTTTCTCTAATTATCACCGTTATAAATCTAAAAAAAATTTGAGTGACGAAAGCTGCTTTTTTCAAACAAGCTTATCGTATTTGTAAATTTTGGAAGTAAAAACTATTTTCCAGATTCACATCTACAACTTTTGTTGATACCTTATTATGGTAAAGTGTATAACTATGATAATACACAAGGAAAATGATTTAAAACCAGAGTCCTATGATTTTTGTGCTTTATATATTATTAATTACTTATACTTTCGTATCTATAATGGATACAACTATGAGTTCACAGATTTCTGTGATATATATTTATTAATATCACAGTGATTTCACAGCCTGAAAGACAAAAATCGCATGACTCTGGTTTTCAATCATTTTCATTGTATATTTTCATAGTTATTGACTTTGAGATAATGAGATTTTACATATTTTATGAAAAATATGTTAGTACATCAGAAACTGAGGAAAATGGTCTTCTGGAAATATTACACTGAAGAAAATCATACCAAATGGAAATCTCTCTAATGGATGTCTTAAATGATTGTCTCAATAATTTTTTATTTATTTGTTGTTAGAAATAAAAAAATCATCAGGAGATAAAGATAACTTTAAGACTTTTTTGCTGTATTTAACTTAAACATTTTTCAGGCAGCACTTAAAATCACTTAACTATTAGAATAGAATGATTTTTCTGGATATACTCAGGACCACCCTAATATATACATGCTTGGAAGCTTAAGGAGATATTTTTTCCAATTTTTCTCGTTCCCTTGATGCAGACCGACGAGTAGCTTCTATTTTTGATCAGCGCATATAGGCCATCGAAGGAAATATAATGGGAAATGTGGGACAAAAGCTCGCTCGAGCTATATATAAGGCGCCTACATACATTTGTATCACAGAGTAGTAGTAGAAATGACCTCTGAACTATCTCAAATCGATTTCTGAACGAATGCGAGATACTACGAGTTAATAAATTATTTCTGATGGATTTGTGGATTTTCGCGGTTTACGAAGAAGAATTGAAGGTACATAAGGGAGCTCGGCCGTGGAAAAGTAAGACATTGAGCCCAGACCATTCATATAGGGCGTATCTCTAATGGACTGTCAGCAGTGAGAAGGGCACTACTGAAGTATCACTCTTGCTATCTTTTTTTTTCTCGATCACAAAGCATGCCTAAATAATTGTTCTCGGAAAGACCTTCTGCGTCTTTATAATTCGAAAATTCGACTGTCCCGAAGAATAGTATCGCATCTCCATTTAAAAATACATAGAGATACGACACTCTAGCGAAGTAAAATATAGTTGATACACTCTGTGTATACGGAAAACTTTGTTAGTGACTTATTCTTCGGGACAGTCGAATTATAGTTTTCTTTTAACTTTCTTTCAACGGTAGAGCAAATATTGATAAGCAAAATTTTCTGACCCGGCAAATTATTATCAAAATATGTTTGTTCTTTATCTGGAAGGAAAATGTAGAAGCTATAAATTAAAAAAATGAAATTCTCAAATGTTGTTGACGTTTCAGAATTTAAAGATAGTTATCAGAGAAAAGGGAGTGTTATTTATGTAAGTTCATATATTGCAAGGCACGCGACTTATGCAAGACATTAAAAGGCAAATTACAGGTGTTGGGGCTACCATTATATTAGAATTTTACTGTACTCATGTTCGACATATCTTGACAAATTGATGTTTATTTTTTTAAAGGAGAGCATATGAAATGAAATTTAAATTTAGACTCATTTAAAGACTCATTTAGACTCATTTAAATATAGCTACAATCTTCACCTGATCGTTTTTCAAATTTTTTTCTCCTAGGATATTATTTATTTAGAAAGTTCATTTTATCTTTTGTCGTATTCTTTAACTTGGTCTCGGCCCTAAATATTCTAACTAAGAAAGACAGGCAAAATATAAATGTTCAATTAAATAATAAGTAAACAGAGAAAGTGGTGGCTGAAAGTGAAAGAATTTAAGTAAAGTCATTAAATATTCCAATTATAGAGGAAAAGTTTAATATAATTCCTTAATTTAATAATAATAATTATTATTATTATTCCAGGAATAAATTTCTTAATGGTCAAATAAGATTGAGTGGCTAGACTGAAATTGATCTATTTTTTACTTTATTTTTTCTTAAATATTTTCAAATTAAATTTGAAGCATCTTTTTATTTCATTTGCTTTATTTTGGACTTCCACATTATGGTAGATAATAATTCAAAACAAAATAAATTCAAATGTTATAACTTCGGTAAACCGCTTTTTGAAAGAAAAAACATTTAAAGTTAGCGAGTGTCGTAAGCGCAAGTACTACATTTTTTCTTTAAGAATAAAATGTACTCACTTGTAGTCACTTCCATGACATAAGTATAATCTCACTGATCCGGGCTGAATCCATTAAAATTCTTAAGGAACTATACTGGATGCGAAATTTGTGTAATCCCTAAGGGTCTGATACAAACGCGAACCTTTCAATTTTACTAAGAAACTTTGAGGTCCATTCCGAACCAGAACTTTCGGAAATCTCAACAGGTCCAAACCAGAAAATTTTAAAATTCATACGAATCTGATCTAGATCCAAACCATTTAAATTTTTGTTTGATTCGGTGTGAACCGGAACCTTTTAAAAATCTTAAAGCAATGGTTCTGACTCGAAAAGTTTAAAATCCATAATGACTTATTCCAAACCCGAAACTTTTGAAATCCTCACGAAACCTGATCCGAACCTTTTCAAATACTTACAAGATATGGTCCAAACCTGAATCTGGATCCAAATTATTTAAAATTCCTGAGGGAACCAACCGTTTAAAATACTTAAGGGCCGATTTCGGATCTGCACGATTTAAAATTCCTAAGGGACCGGTTCGAACCCAAACCATTAAATTTCTGAAGGTTTTGCTTAGGAATTGAACTCATTCAGATCCTCAAGTGGCTGATCGCGAACAGAAATTTCAAAATCATTAAAGATCTAGTTCGGACCTGAAACTTTTAAAATCCTAAGTGATCTCGTTAGCAGACTTAAGGTTCTGACCTAGACATAAAAGCATTACAATTCTTAAAGGTGCGGTTCTGACATGAACCTATTAAAATTTCTATCAATCAGGACGCCAATTCTTCAAGATTCTTAATGGAGCAATCTAGATCTGAACATTTTACTGTTTTTAAGGGTCACATTTTTTCCGCCATTTAAAAAATTTTTTAAATGCGCAGAAGAACCGGAAGACGTTACTATTCAAAACTGAATAGTAACGTTATGAATAATGTGTTGTGTATATTAGCGTTGCTCGAAAAGGGCTTTATGTTTTTTTAAATGGCACCACTAAAAAGTGTTTTTGTTTTAGTGTCGAAATAACCGCTGACTTTTGACAGAGACAAAAAAAATCTTCAAGTGTCCTCAAGCCAATTTTTATAGAAAAAATGTTTATTTAATTTAAATAATCGCTGTTTGTGTATTTTATTTCGGCATGCGCACAGCACTCTTTCTGAGTAAAATATATCACTCAGAGCATTGGAAGAAGTTGAAAAAAAGTATTAAAAGAGTTCCCCAAGCCTGTTATTAAAAATAAAATACCAATTTAATTTAAATAATAATAGCTACTAATGGATTTTTGTATTTCGACTCCTTTTACTCAAATACTTCACTCAGATTTTTGACAGATTTAATTAAAGGTGTACATTTTAAGCATGCAAAAACAAACGAGTGATATATTTGATTAATAAGAGTATATTGTATACCTTTAGAAGTACAAAAATCAATTAGCAGCGATTATTTAAATAAAATAAGGATTTTATTTTTAAATTTCACCTTAATAGAAAGAGTATCCTCTCTGCATGGCGAAGAAAAATACAAACAGCGATTATTTAAATTAAATAAACCTTAACCATTAGTCGATACACTTCTGGCGCCAATCATAGCTGACACACTGGGACGTTTTTGACCTCAGCCACATAATCGTCTATTCCAAGTGAACTAAGCGGTTTTTCATCGTAAAAAAATTCACAGTTGTATATTAACTACCCCTTTTTAAGACAATATGAGTGCGATGCAAAAAATTTTCAATTTAATTAAAAAATATATATATAATTTGCAAAGAACTCCGAAAAATGACCAGTTGAAAAGTATAAGGCCCGGTCACGAACGACCCCAGTGTGTCGGCTAAGGGTTAAATATTTGTCTAATATTCTGCCAAAGATCAGGGTTAATTTTGACGCCAGAAGAAATACTTTGTAGGGGTGCCATTTAAGAAAAAAATATTTTTTTGGCCCACCCTAGTATATATATATATATATATATATATATATTAAAGAGAGGTTTTCTAAATATCACGGCACCTTCTTCTCACTATAGCACTAGATATTGAGGGTAGTTTTTGTTTTGTTTCAGGAAGAGGGCATGACGCACCGAACTCATGCAGTGGCGAAAATACGTGCGCATCAAGTACGGTGGTCGAGTCGGTGTCGGTCAAGGACAGCGGGATCGGGAACAGGTGCGGCTGCAGGTGCGCGTTTTGCAGCTGCAGCGGAACAGGGGCGCGCGACTCAGCTACGTCTGTCATCAGCCTCAACTCTCATCGACGGATCGCCGCAGCAGCAGCGTAGCAGCCATGCTCTGCTGCGGCCGCAGAAAAGTAAGTCAAGATCAATACCTGAATCAAAAAAATGTCCACTAAAATTTAAGAAAGTACGAATTTTATATAAAAAAATTTGGAAGAGACTTACAAGTTATATGAAAAATTATAAGTATTGTCCTTGAATATGATCAAGATTAATTATACATTTATACTCTATACTAGGGGTGGTTCAAATTTTTTTCTTTGAATTTTCATGCAATACACTCCCAAAGTTGTACGAATCCGCAAAAAATAAATGCGTCTTTTTTGTTTGATAAAATGGTATTTAGAAGTCCCGCAAGCCCCATGAAGTTTAACACGTATTTCAAACACGTATCAGAAAAAAAAACATTTTTGTAAATTTTCAGAATTGTCAATAATAGGTGTATCAAGTTGACACTCAACATTTGTTTTATAGCGTTCGAAACAAACCCCATATGTGAAAAATTGGGTTTTGCGAGTTTTTGGCGATAATTATTATTTTTGCAGTTTATTTTAGTAAGAATTGTTTTTCATATATCAAATATTACTTTATACTGATAATTAGATATTTAAATAATATTTTTACACAACTTATTATTGTTTATAGCAGTTTTCTCTTAGAATAGAGTTAGAAAGTCGCGGATTTTTCTGAAATTTTTAACTTGCTTTCCACTTTTCTGTTATAGCGAGGCAATAATCCATTAAAGTTGACAAAAATAATGGGTTAAAAAAATAATTTTTGTTTAATTTTCATAAATATCTCCACCTAAAGCAATTTTAGATAGTTGCGATTTTTGTCAGAAATTTTTAACTTTTCGTTCACTTTTACTTTTATTTAAATTAATAGTTCAAAAACATTAGCAAAAAATTAAAAATACTTTATTCTAAAAAAATCGAATACTATTTTAAAAAATGGTTCTTGGTGATGTTCATTTATTATTTTTCATACATAAAAACTAAAAAGTCAAATAAAAGCTTACAATAATTCAGAAAAAACACCAATTTTCTGATATTATTGTAAGACAACATTATTAAAATTTCAAAAAATCAGTAAAAATTCCCTGAAATTTCAGCCAAATTGTACTGCGGTTATCCAAAGTTACTGAAGTTTCAGCGACGCTTACTGAAATCAAATATTACACAACCTTAATTGTTTCTCTCCTAAACCAGATATAAAAATTTCGATTTTCAATCTGTTTTATCACAGAAAAACCACAACCTTTGTTTTAACAACAAAACTAAATAAAAACGATAAAAATGCTCCTAACGGATGGCAAATATTTTGACTACTACATTGACAATTACTGTAGTCGTCATATTGATGACTTCACTTTAAATTATGAACATGGAACTTTTATTCTGTTTAGTTTGAAGTACTGGATATCTTAAAATCTTTATTACTGTAAAAATCCTTCAATTATTTATTCTTAATGGCTTGCTATTTAAAATTTTCCACTCTCCAATCGTTGAATTTTTAAATTCCAAACTGATTTATTCAGAAGGCTTGAAACTTAAAACGTTGCCATTTTGTATATCAAACATATTCGTTTATTTAAACTTTAAAATTTTTCAATTTTAAACGCTTCAGTTTAGAAATGACATATTATGTCTGATCAAACTTTAAAAAATGAAAACTCTGAATTTACAGTTGCAGAATGTTGAAATTACCGAGCAAGCTTCAGAACATAAGTTCTTGAATTATAAATGAGTGAATTCCTAGAATACAATATTTTTGTTTGCATTTTTTCTTGCAGCCAAATTGGTGGTTATAAATTTTGTTTACATTATTCCCTGATATGTTGAAAGTAGGAAGCTCAATGCACTTATGGACCTATAAACCTATAACATTATCATTCAAACTCCCAAATCGTACTTTTTTCTACGTTTTTGTTTCCCCTGTGCAGATATGTATATGGAATCCAATTCTCTCGACATGAAAATAAAATGAAAAAAATGCATTCATATTTTCTCCTGAAGGAGAGCATACATTCCTTTCTTTTTTTATTATAGAAAAGTAAAGAGATACTTCCGTTTTACGAAGGAAAAAATATAATTAAAATCTTAATAGAGAAAATAATATAAGAATATTCATTATCAGAAATTGGTTATTCGCGAATGCGAGATCTTAATAATACATCATGAAATGGATTAGCAGATGTGGAATGTATAATTAGTTTCTGAATAGTGTGACATACGCATACATTCATGTATATATGTACATGTGTACATCTGTACATCTATTCATATATACATATATGTATAGAAGGAAATAGAGGCTTTAAAGCCTTTTTTTAAGGCTTATTGAACTAACCGACTGCAAAGGGTTTACAAGGTTTCAAGTTCGGTGCACATTATTAAGTCAACACTACACGCCACTATAAATCTCTCGAAAAATCGAAGCTTAATCTGTTAACGAAGTTATCGACGTTCGAGTCGAATTTGTAGAAACGATCATCGACTGCGAAAAGAGTCTAAGCATGCGATACTGCACGCCATTTGTACATTTACACATGAACGAAAATCTTGGTATTCAAACGACGATACTTGAGTCTCCTTTCCATATTTTGCCTTCTAAATTGTTAAATTGTTTTTTTTCATAAACAGACAAGGGGCCGTTCATAAAGTACGTTACCCATTTAAGGGGGTAGCGGGTCATCTCAAAAACTACGATTAGTAACAGGATTAGAAGAGGGTAGGGGATGGCACCGGAAGTAACGTTGCGAACTTAAATAATGTTTACTACGTTTTCTGACAATAAATGTTAACAAAGTTCGCGTATTGAGCGAAATATGGCCATGCAACGGTACAGTTCAATAATAACCCAGTGGGCACAAAAACATTAAAGTCCTAAGAACGTTCTAAAGACGTTCCTAGGACGTGCGTGTCAGTCCAATTCATGTTCTAAAGACGTCCCATGTTCCAAAGACGGTATTTGGA
>CAKNWW010288137.1:0-15071 GCA_932074435.1 Andricus kollari | reverse complement strand
GAGTTGTGGACCCCTCGTCGATAGCCGACTTTCAAGCCCTGTTAAATTGTAAGCTCAAAATTCTTGGACGATTTACTCGGAATTGGCTATATTCTTAAGATAAAACTTTTCTTCATCCGCATTCTGACACTCAATATGTCGGAAGTAAGTTTTTATTTTTTATTCAAACAGATGATTACATTTTTTATCGCAATCCGCAGCAAAGCCTGTTCCAACTTGTGATCAGTGTCACTCTGAGATTGTTAACTGATTCATCTATTTCCACAAAACTGAATAACTTTTTCTGATGAAATTTGTTTGCGGTCAAAGCAGCAACAGGTCATCTCGGAAGTGGACTTCTGTCTTATCATTAAAAGGTGATTTCGATTTTACAGAATGTTTTTCGCTCTTCTGAAAAATTCCGATTTTGTTGGTTATCTAGTTCTGTACTGTCACCCTTCAGATATTATATTATTTTAGAGATAATGATAAATTATTTTTTTGCTCAATTCCAGGCCAATGGTCTCGCTACTTATTAACTACCCACACACAGCCTCTTGAGTTATATCGCTAATTATCACATATCGTATTCGACGTCGGTAAATTCCCATATGGAAGGAGTGATTCAATTTCAAAGCTCGAGATCAGTGATTGGTTGAAGTTATAAAAGGGCCTACAATCAAGCAACTTGACTACCAATCCCATAACATCGCAAAGTCGTATGCATGTGCATCTGTTCTTTCAGGGACGGCACAATTTATTATATTTTAAGGAGGTAGTTAAGTATTAAATTCAAATAGATACCAAATTTACAATGCGTCACTTCAATTTACAAACAGCAATGAACTCTATAAATTTATTTGTAAACTGTGCCAATCTAAACACAATTATCTACCTGTCATTATTTTCAATGTTTGAAGTCCTGTTTCAGTTTTTATTACATTCAGAATTCTCAATATTTCTAATTTGAATTCTTTCTAAATAACAAAAATTTAATTTTTCATTCTCTTTCAATTCTGAAACATCATCAATTTCAATTAAATTAATAAATTATTTTAAATAAATACCTTTAAAAATGGTAAAATCATTTCTAATTCAACGCCTTAAAGAATAACAAATTTTGATGATTTAAGTTTTTACGATGTAAATACTTAATGTTGAAACATGAAACGAAATCATTTAAAATTATAGGTTTCCAAATTAAAATATTTAAAAAAAATGGAATTTCTTGTTCCAACTTTGAAGCGTTCATTAGACTTTTGCAAATCTCTTTAACAATTCAAACTCTTAAAAATTGCACGATTTAAAATTAGAGCGTTGAAAACTCTGCGATGTGAAATTGAAACCATTTTGATATTGAGAATTAAATTAATTAAAATATTTTTTAAATCGTCAAAGTTTTGAAATTGAAACGTTCAGATTAGAAACAAAATCGATATAAGTTTCGAAGTGAAAATTCTCAAATTAAAAACGTGCAAAAAATTTTAACTTTGAATTAAAGCGTTCACAGTTCAACTTTTAAATACGAAAACTGTTTAAGGTTGCACAATTAAGAATTGAAAACGTTCAAACACCACGAAAAGGTTGAAAAGTTGACCAATTTTTCAGAAGTAAGTTCGAGAGTGATGAAGACAGCATAAAACAGAATGTCAAAAAAAGATTAAGGCCCATATTTATAAAGAGAAAAAAATGAAGGCCGCCACGCGAATTGAATGGAGTCAAGTGCTGCTTAACTTTGGTGATTGAATGAGAAGCCTTACATTGAAAAGCAAGAGTTTTAATTTTCAATTTTTTTATTTCCAGGCTTTTATGATTATTTTTTGTAATTCGAAAGATTTCCAAATTTGGACGGTGATTAAAAATCCAATTTTCAATTTCAGTAAAAAGAAACTTGCTTTAAAGTAGTTTAAAGACACTGAAGTATTGCATTGAGGTCTGATAAGTTTGATTGGAAAAAGTCATCCAGTTTAGAGAAAATGTAGGAGGAATTTTTTCCCTATCGAGGCGCATGTTTCCGCAACTTTAGACGGTAATTTTAATCCTTACTTTAAATTAAAAGAAGAAAAAGCAGAACAGATCTGTAGCTGTTGAGTTGCAAATAAATTACAATTAAAAGTTTTAAATGTTCAAATTGATCTGATTTTTGAGCTAATAATCAAATTTTCAAAAAAAAATTGGATCCTCCTTTTGAAACTGGTTTATTAATTTATGGTTTTTAAATTCCAAGGGTTTCTACTTTGTAAGGCACCCAATTTTTATGCTTTTATCTAAAACGTTTTTTACCCACCAATTACTTTTTTACCATTTAAAACTGAATCGCAAGCATAGAAGCTTTTTTTAGAATTAAAAAAAATTTTCGTTTTTAAATCAAAAGTAATACCCGAGCACTTGAAATATTTTTTAAAATACTCGGGAAATCGGGTATTAATCGGTTTCGTTTTCGGGTAATTGTAAAAATAATAATGTTACTGAATGAATAATTAAATTATATGGTTATGAAATTGAACAATTTAATTAACCTAAATATCAAGAAACAAAACATTCCTATAACCAAAGAAAAATGTCCAAAGTAAGTTGGGTCTAGTGATATGCAATATTACAATACGGAATATGCCACACAAAATTATCATCAACATTAAATATCCATTTGCGTATGAAGCAAAGGTTATTTCCTGAAATACAACTTTCAAATCAAAGGTAAATTAAATTAAAGTATGCAGAGTCTTTTCTAGATTTTCTAACCTTATGGAAATCAAATGAAATGAATAAAACGACTCTTCGATTGTTTGATTTATTATTAAATAAAGATTTGTGAACAGAAATCAATAGATATATTTTGAACTAAGAAATTAAACTGATTTTATTGCAATTAAAATAAAATAATTTTTCAGCACTGAATTAATCGGACCATTTTTTAAAACTATTTTTGAATTATTAAAAAAGTATTTGAATTAATTTTAATATTCATTCATTCTACATTTCCCATTCGAATAACCTTTTTAATGAATTTTCACTTTCTTTAAATATCTCTTAATGGTATTTTTACTTTGGTTATGTGTCACAATAATAATAAGATTCTGTTTGGACCAGCTTCTATTATATTCAGAATTTTTAATTTTGCAATCTCAATAATCACTACATTAAATTACTACAGTCTTCTAAAGAAAATTAAAAATTAAAATAGTAAAATTAGACGTGTCTAAATTTGAAAAGGATTTAGGAAAAAGAAATTTCTATTTAATTTGACATTAAACTCAAAATTCGGTTGATTATTTTTGGGTACCTACCCGAAAATTGTAGGGGACCCGGGTACGCGTGTGTAACCAGACAATTTGGATACCCACTCGGAGTCCCGGGTATTCGGGTATCGGCTATCACTAATAGAAATGTCCAATTCGGTCAAATTTCATATTTTCAGAGTGCTAACCCTAATCTATTGCTAAAGAAATTTTTCCTGAATTCTTTTCATTTTCATAGAGTCTAAAACGTGAATCGTATAAACTGTGGATCGCTTTCAAATTAAAAACTGAGTCAACCCATGAAGAATCCAGATGACTTCCTCTAGATAAAAATAACGGTACCCTCACGGCGAAAGTATCAAGGTTGAAAACATTCTCTTTTTCTTGGGACTTAAGACCCAAGAGACAGATAAGATGCGTGCGATCTATTGGAGTAAGTGGCAAAAATTTGGATCCTTTGGCCCCACTTTTCAGCAAACATGGTTACAGAACAGTTCTATAACGGTTCTAAAACACAAAGTGACATATGTTCTAGAATTGGTTAGTAGCCAGCAAGTACTAAGTCATCTCCCAAAGTCTGTAACAATTCTGTAACAACTCTAGAACAATTCTAGAACTCTGTTATGCGCCTTCTGTAACAATTCTGGAATTGTTCTGCATGTTCTGTAATAATTTTGGAACAATTCTACAATAATAATGCATTTACAGGTTTATACTCTATATGGTAACTTTGGCTTAAAATATCGAGAAAAGCCCACCTGATTATAAATATCCAGGGTACTTTTTCGAAAAGTTGGTATTTAATTGTATAAACAAGTTTAAAAAAAACAAATACATCATTTATGAAAAAAATTCTATAAAATATTTTTCAGAAGATCTGAACCAAGACAACTATTTTCAAGTTATAGCCTTATAAACAATTAAATTTACACTAAACTAGACATAGCTTTTCAAAACACGTACTCCACAGAAAAAAAATTTTGATCAATTTGTTTATACTTTTGTATAAACAAAATATTTAGTTCAATCGAAAAAGTTCTTTTTCACTCTGGAGTGCGTGTATTAAAAAGTTATTTGCATTTTTTGTAATTTTGCAGTACAATAGGTGCTGAGATATTTTCCTGCAAATATGTCAATTTTAGTGCAAATTTAATTGTTTATACCGCTTAAACTTCAAATCAGTTAATTGTAACAGCGTTCTGGAACGACGATATAATAACGTTACAGCACAATTCTAGAAAAAATTGTGACAAATGTAATAGAACATTGTTCGTTTTTTGATCCGGAACAGTTACAGTTGGTGTTACAGAACGTGTTTGCTGGGCTGGGGCCTGACAATAACTCGAGCCGACCCTGCTTAGACCATTCAACTGATTCTGGTTGTCAGCCAGTTTGTTAGTGTACAGTGAACGTAGTGGTTGTCACGGATCTTGTCCCCGATGGAGTAGAGCGTCTATCCTGATTCCTAAACGAGTCAGTCTTTTAACTTTTATAAACAGTTAAACAGTTTGTCAGCCGTGCTTCTTTCTCGAGAAAATTCCTCCCCATCTCCCAATCACAAGACAATGCTAAACAATCAGTTTTGATCTTCTACAAACAAGAAAAAACCAACATCAGACAGTCGCCAACTGTTCATCATGCTTCGGTTTCAAGCGTCGAGTTTACTGTTCAGTTTCCTCATTTTTCTTGTGCAACCAAGCCACCAATTTGACATTAGCCTCGGAGATGTTACAGAAATAATAAAATTTACTAAAGAAACTGTGACTGACGCTCTGGAATCGTGGGAATTGATCCGACCAAAACAACCCAACGAAAATGGGGAATCCGATTTTCCCTTTGTGAAAAGAATGGAGAAACGGCTGATGGATCGCATAAACTTTGTCTCAAAAAAGTTAGATTCTATTGAAGGAAGAATGGAGGAACGGACTGAAGCGATGGTATCCAAAATTCTTCATGAAATTCCAGAACGAGAAAGGCTGGAAAAAGCAATGCATGATCTCTACAAGTCCATTGGTCAAGTTGAAAACTTGTACCAAAACTTTTTACACTATGCCAAGTCTCCTAATAAATACGAGAGCTACACGATGAAGGATTTTGCAAAGACGGCTGTTTCTCATAGATTGGGTGATTTGAGGGATGTTTTGGAGTCCATCTATAGACAAGTTGTACCTCAGGAATTCGATCTCTTTGATCAGAGTATTATACAGATGCTGGCTAACAGAATGAAGGTAAACAAAGAAGTGTTCTCGAGATGTGGCGTTGCCTCAAACTTTGCTCAAACTTCTGAGCCAGCCAAAGGCATTGACCCCTTTTAATCTGTTAATACCACAATTCAATTTATTCATTAACACGTATAGTTTAACAATCTTTTATCATTTATACAATTTTCGTATTCTCATTTTCAATGGGTTTCATTCACTTTTTATAGAGGAAATTAATTTAAGAAAAATAGTCTGATTTTAATTTAGAATTCTTTCCACTTACGAATCGTTTTCAAAAAGTTGAGAATTTTAAATCCTAGTACTTTCAACTTCTTCAATTTTTCGTTTCATTGTTATGCTTCCGTAAAAGCTAAGAAATTAAGTTATATTTTTATCAGGTGGAAGCATTTGAATTTAAAGTCGGTTAAACTTTTCATTGGAAATCTTTGGATTTCAACATTCTCAAGTTAAACTAATTTAAAGTTAAATAAACTGACAAGTTCAACGAGGAACAAATTGGGAAAAGTTCCAAACTAAATATTTGTTCGTTGGAATCGATCTGAATTGAAGTTTTTGCTTTAAATTGAAGCGTATACAGCTGTGGTGTACAGTCACTTGAGTCGAATTTCCAATGCAAGCTAGAACCCATTCGGACACACTTGGAACTTGGGATTTTTCAAAATTGAGTTTAATATCAGAAAAATTCAAAGTGACTTAAATCACTTCGATAATAAGGTTTCGGAAAATCGAAATTGTTCCGTTAGTTTTAAAATAAAATCAATCGGAAATAGCGCTGATCGAGAGTCGAATTAAAAATTTGACTCCGCCGTGGAGTCTAATATATCAATTGAACAACACTAGTATATAGAATGAAATAATTTAAAACTTCAAGCTCTTCAAAGTAGCACAATATAAATTTGGAAATTGACCAAATAAAATGTTTGTATGTTGTAAATAGAGGTAAATAGGTAATAGGTAAATAGAGGTGTACAATCGTTTGTTTGAATTTTCCATGCGTGTCCAAATTTGTATTGAAAATTCGAACAAACGACTGCACACCTCTAATGGTAAAACTTGATAAATTTAACTATTTCCAATTTGAAAGTATTGAATATTTAGAGGTCTAATTCGTACTCGTACACATTAAAACGCTTGTAATACGAACTATTTTTATTTGGAAGATTCCTCAAATTAAAAATCATGGTAGGTGCCAAGATATTCCTAAAATTTGATTTCTCTTTAATCATCAATTCTTTCAATTTTCTCTAAACATAACAGTTTTCATTTCAAAGGCCTATTTATCCAAACGTTTTTGTAATCAGCTTTCTAATTTTAATTATCGTTAAATTGAAAGTATTTACATTAAAAGATATAGAATTTTACGTTTCTAAACTTCAAAGAATTTAAATTTATCTTTCCTTAGTAATAAGTTCTCATTTTTGAAGGAAAATTGATTTACCTATGTACTTTTAATTTATTCGCTTTCCAATTCGGTCAGTTGGCGACCACCAATTTTTAGTGATTTTTGCTAAATATTTGCTTTACTCAATGTTTGCTTTCAAATGTAGGTCCCATCAACTTGCAAAAGAAATTCAATTTCTGTAAATTTTGTTGCTTTAATACTTCAAACTTGAATTTTTTCTCTCATAAATATATTTCCATGTTTTAATATATCTTTTACAAAGTAATCAAGTTTATAAAAAAAACCTTAATAATTAAAATCATATAAAATACAAATATTGTAAGCTTTCAAAAAATCCATAAAATTTAGTTTACGTTTTCATCAAAAGCAAAACTTTGTATTTGAATGCCAGTTTCCAAATCTGAAATAAGGTTTCTTATTTTACTTGGTAAGCAGTATTCCTTTCATATCGAAAATTTAATTTTCGGTAAAGTATCAGGTACATAATCAAGAGATATTATAGATGCAAATTCAATTTTTTACATTCGAGTGAAAAAACTTGAGAATAATATTGATGGCTCATTTGATTTTTGTTGAAAGACAACTGCCGAAACAACATAATCTTGTCTTGTATTTTTATGTTTTTATTTTAATCATCAAATAATCAATTTTCTCGATAACTCCATTAAAGATGGAAGCCAGAGCTAATTGTTATGGTAAATTTTATGCTTCCATCTGAAGTTATTATTTTAAATAAGAATCAATAGAAATAGGTTTTAAATTAAGAGTTGAAAGTCCAAATAAGAATATAAATTTGGCTCTTGTAAAGTCCCAGTGCAAATATCATCTCGCATATTTTAATGTCAGCAAAGTGAGTAACTGAACCCTTCATGAACGCTATCGTCTACTAACACCTATCACGATTTTATTATGTACGTCCAATGCATGTGCATTGGCATAATAAGAGACAATACTGTCACAACTGACTCAAATCCGGCGTCGAGTTGCACGAAATCTCGATTACACCGATATTGTTCTTCGTAGCTAGGAATTTATACGGACGCGATTCAAAAAAAGTACTTTGAAGATTTTCTTGGAATATTTATTGTACGGAGAACAGAGATTAGATTCTTTTGATAATTAACTAAAAAATACTAAAAATTATACTCTTAGGAAAGGAAAATGACTATGAGTTATGAAGCAAAGTTAACAAAGGTTTGAGAATATGAGGTATCAATGTCTATTTGCCAAGTTTAAGTCATTCGTAATTCGTATCAACAGTTACATATACATAGACTTATTAAACCTTGTGAGGAGAAACGAAGAATGGTGTATGTGTACAAAACATAATTTTATTCTTTTCTTGGAGATTGTAGAAGATTCTAGGCAGATAATCGTTTCAATGCCAATCTTTGTTCTTGGATTTTATTATTTTTGGGTCTGTTTTCCATTTGTAAATTAAACTTAGTTACTTCTTCATTCGAGTAATTACTTATCAGGACTTCAATTTCTTTAAAATTATTCTGAGAATTTTTAATGAAAGTTTCTTAACGATCCAGTATATAGTTTCGGAGTAAAACAATCATCGCTTGCGAAACGAAAGTCTTGCATTTTTCACACAATCAACCTTAGGGGCACAGCTTGTTAAACGCAACAATCTATCATTTACTTAATAGCCTTAATAGGATAATTAAGTTACTCAGCTGATAAAATCATGATTCGTGAAAAACAAATTTAAAATTCAAAGTGTAACACCTTTTAAATCAACTAAGCCGTCAACAGCCACATAAAACATTTGAGTGTGCAAATTTAAATACTTTAAATGTTGGTTTCCTGCCAATTCGGGTAATTTTTAAATTCGAACTTTAATTTTGAATCTTTTAAAGTTGGGATTCTTTCCAATGAGGGCACTCATAAATGGGGGGGGGGGGGCAACAAGTATAATTTGATTTAATATCAAGTTAATATTTGAAGTTTTTGGATAGGTTTTGTGACTAAGAATAATTAAAAGATTATTACTACCAATTTTGACTTCAACTTGAAAATTACAAAATTTGGTCCCAAATCCAAAAACGCCTTTAAGATACTTTAGGAGATTTCAGTGACTTTAGAGACTTTACAATTTTACATAATTATATTTAATAGATATTTCACTGAGTTTATGACAAGGAGCTATTTACTTAGGAAATTTTGTTCAAAGTCACTATACAATATAAAATTAAATATTCAGAATTACGAAAGTTAGATGAAAATTTGCAAGATTTCATAGATCCCAAGATTCAACAGGCTCAACAACAGTTTCAAATCTCGCCGGAAATCGTTTAAATCTTCAAAAATCTTGGCGAATCTTTAAAAGATCCTTGAAAGATCTCATGAAATCCATCAGGTCACAGTAAGATATCTGGAATCTTAAATCGCCAATTCCGTTTTTTAAAGATTTTGGGATCGAGGGATTCTCCCGATTTGAGAAGCGAATAAACCCTTGATACCTGACTTGACGAGTTGTCAACCCCGCGGGATTTCCTGACTACCTTAAAATTCTACGGTTTTTTGAGTGAAAAATGTGATCGAATAACTCCGCATGAATACATAAAGAGACATGCGCCCGGTGACTTTAGCCAAGGAAGGAGTTAAGAGAGGGATTGGAGCGAGTGAAATGACGAGATGAATAGTATTCCTTTCAGTTGGATCGGTGTTGTGTCCAAGCGAGCACGAGCTGCACGAGCGAGCAAGACTTTCATTTGTGACAATTTGTGAGTCGTGGCAAGTCATTCGTTCAGTGGTTACACTGCACTGTATACTATACATTTATACAATATACATGCAACCACAGAGATTCTGGTAGAACGGGATCGAGTCGAGTGAACTAGAGTTGTGCGTCAGGCTCCACAGTGATTTGAGAACACCTGCCACTTGAAACTTGAATACGCAATTTTATTTTTTTTACCAAAAAAATAATTCAATATCCAGTGACCATCAGTGACTTCAAACACCTTTTTTTATTTCAGCGACGCAAGCAATTTTCAACACACACCTTTTGCTTGTGCGCTGTGGCCATAATAATCTCCATAGTGTCAATGAAATGTGCGAATATTTACGAACATTTTGCATTCTATATTTTTCAAACTAGAGAAGCTTGTATTACATTCACTCGTACCTCAGCCTGAAAGACAACGTAGCTATAGGAATTCATTCAATTAATAAATTTATTAAAGTGTAGAGTGGAGAGAACCTTTGCTAAATTGACCCACGGTGACCTCTTTCAAAACG
This sequence comes from Andricus kollari, assembly GCA_932074435.1. Classification (NCBI taxonomy): domain Eukaryota; kingdom Metazoa; phylum Arthropoda; class Insecta; order Hymenoptera; family Cynipidae; genus Andricus; species Andricus kollari. Next base: position 4,980 of record CAKNWW010288137.1, on the reverse strand, counting down.
AAAAACTATCCACTAAACAAAGGGGTTCACTTCCTAATTGTAATCTGACCTTTGGAAGTTGGAAAATCATTTGCAATTCGAATGAATCACTCCATTTTCTTTTAATCATATCCTGTGGTTCATATTACCACAAAATACAAATAAATGAAAACAAAGCAATGGGCGAAAACTTGCGAGTAGAAAATTACCCAAATTAATTTGTGCAATTAGCTGGGGTTGAATATAGGCCAGAGAGGAAGTCAGCAAATTCGTAGTTCATGAAGTTTAAAAAACAGTAATCATGTTTCAGGGAATAAAATTATCAGTCTCTCATTTTTTACGTCACTCTTCATTCTTAAGAAGGACTTGGTGCTCTAGTAAACTTTTAATTCAGCGAAATTGTGCTTATCAAGCCAGCATTCTTTAGTTCCCATGACGTATGTAATGTCTCTTGTATTTGTGAAATCGTTTTGTGAGTTCAAGGATGGTTCAGCCGCGGGTCTAAGGTTTCCAATTTAATTTCTAATAAAAGCTGATAAGAAATCTACGTCGAATTTGTCTCAGAGTTAGAGGTCAAGTTTTTGTTTTGAAAAGAAGGGATAAATATAACATTTTAGTAATTCAGTTTTCTTTTAATGACCAAAAATGGAAGGCCGTTTCTCGAGTTGAGCACCCAGGCGATGTTTTTAAATACTTTGTCTCACGTCTCGAAAATTCGTACCACGTCGTACGTCACTCTTCATTATCATTTAAAGTTTAAATTCCTTCCTAGATTTGCTTTTACTGATCTTTTTAAACATTTTGCTTGTTCTGGAGTTTGAGCACTTGCAGATAAAAAACATTTCTCAGAAACCAAAACAAAATAAAAATTAACCAGATAAAGGTTCTCTCTACTCTTAGGTTTGAAAACCCAGATTCCCAAAAGTGCATCGAAAATTGAGAAGTAAAAATGAGACTGAAGGTGATTTTTGGCGTTTGTCTCCTATTTCTGGAGACAAATGCTGTTGTGAAAAAGGAATATTCGAAGACAGACAGTTTACGGCAAGCTTTGCTGAAGCAAGGGGATGATCTGAACTCAGATTATCTCCAGAAGAATGGATCGGTCTATAATTTGGTGAAGGTTTTCAAAGTGTTTGGCGATAAAGCGGATAAGACGTTCCCATCTCTTCCAGACCAACATTTGGATACCCTCAACTCAGTATGGCTTTGGGCAAGAACGCAAATTGAAATGAGAAGGATAAACGGTCTTTATATGAAGTTCCGACAAATGCAACTAGATATTACGGACAAAAATGGCATTTTCCCGACACAAGAATGGGTCGATTTCGCGAAAACAGTAATTCATGATCCCAACTTGTCAATTCCACGGGCTCTTGAACATATTGCGGATTACATCGTCAATCAAAACTTGTTTGTTTCTGCGTATCAGGTAACTGCAAAATGATGAAAATGAAATTATAAGGTTATAAAAAAATTGGGTTTATTCTTTGGTAATTTGCAGGTGTCATAAATTTTGAATTATTTAATATAAAAAATAATTAGTATACATTTTGATAACTCTCGTTTGAAAGCATTCAAATTCAAGTTGACTGATTTTCGAAAGCATCCTCATTGGAAAATATATTAATTTGGAAACCATTTTAACATGAGAATAATTTTCTTCAGGAAAAATGAAAATTGATCGAAGTTAAAATTTGTCAGCTTCGAAGTTAAAACATAAATTGGATGGAACCCTAACTGGAAAGGAATTTTACATTGGGAAAAATTCAAATTGACGAAGTTTACATTTTTTGCAAGAATATTGGAAAGAATTTAAAGCTTGAAGGATTTAGTCAAATAGTTTTTTTCGCATTTCAAACAAACGTAATTAAAAAAATTATTACGGCCTCTGCAAAGCATTTAATTATGAAAGTTGCAAAATTGGTAACATTAAAATTTGCGAGCACCCCAACTTAAAAAAAAAAACAAAGTTTGAATATGCAAAGGGGAAAGCATTGATAATATTTTTTAGGAATCAAACAGAAAGGTATTATAATTTTGTTGCAATTCAACTTTGATATCAATATCATTTTTGAAAACCCTCATCTGATGTAAAACTTTATTTTGGTAACATAAAAATTAGGAAACATTGTCCAATTTTGAGGATGGAAACTGACATGTATTAAAACTTAAAGGCACTCTTCAGTAAGAAAAACTCAAATTTGAAAACGAAATTTAATCTGTGAATAGTCAATTTGGAAAAGATCCAAAATTTGAAACACTGAAAGTCTATAAAAGCTAAATTTTAAAGGGATTCTAATATACGAAAATTAACAGTTTGAGAACGAACAAAGCAAAAAAATTTAAATTGGAAAAGGAATTTAAATTGCAAGAAATCGATATAAAAAAACTATGTCAGATGGTAGTGTCTTTTTTTCTTTTACGTCTAGGAGTATCTTTTGCAGTCATCACAGGTTTTCTGTTGTTCACCTATTTTTATCTACGTGTAAATTTGACACTTATTTTAGAAATATGTTACCGTTTTCACCTATTTTGAAAATTTTACCTTTTCTCAATTGACAAAGTAAATTTTTATTTACAATTTAATTTTACAAAAACTCGTGAGACCGTATCCCTTTTAATTCAGTTCGCAGTTCAGGGTTGAGTCACAGAATTAGTCGCCGACGAAATATGTCGTTTTTTAAAGAAAAGGATGTGACACGAGTTTGACCTATTTGATAAAAAAATTTTGTTGTCAAAATTATGAATATATTTAAATTTTATGATAGCCGATGCAAACTATAAAAAACAATTGTCGATCTTTAAAGTGTGGTATTATTTAAACCAATTTAGGACTTAAACTTTTCCATCTTGCATCAGAACTTTTAGTTTTCTTTCTAAATCCGATGGAAATTTTTTTTACACATTTAAAAATTAACAAAATGGTGGCGATTTTTCGGAAAATGTTGAAAGATAATTTATTAAAAAACCCTAGCAGTTTTATATTCTTAATTTGTTCTTTAGGGTTCTAAAAATAAGTCTCTTTCCACTTTTTTTTAACACGTTATGTTCCAATTCTTTACTAAAATATAAAAAAAATCGGTTAAAATAGTATTTTTTCAAAACAATAATTTTCATACTGTCGTTACAATTTTGTTTTCCCCTCCATGCAAGTATATTTTCGAAGATAATTCAAAACACATTTTAACTTATACACAATTTGTCTTGAATTGTTTTTCTTTTTTCATTATTCTTTCACAAAAACATCTTGTCAACCATATAATGACATAAAATCGTATTATTTTGAAAAAATACAATTTTATCCTGTATTATACAGTTTGAGTACAAAATTTGTTAAATAAGCGAGATCGAAAAAAGCATCAACCAAATATTTTTTAGGTTTTTTTGATATGAATATTTTTATCCTTTTGAATGTGGTAGCTTGTGTCGTTTTTGTAAAAAACGTGGATTTTTGTATTCTGAAGAAAAAAGATTAATGCAGAAAAAAAAAGTTAAAATATTCATAACTTTTTTTAAACGGAATTTGCACAAAATTGAACTTCCGCCGGATTTAGAAAGAAATGTAAAAGTTGTAATTTTTGCTATTAACCGGTAAAATACGTGTCATTTTATTTCCGTTGAAATGATTCGGTCAGAATTTTTCGTATTTGATAATTACAGTGTAACGTGTCCAATAAATAAAAATATGTTAATAAGCATTGATTTATATGTTTATTTAATTTATAAAACTTTTGTTGTCACCTCTTTTTGAAAAAATGTACCTTTTCACGTTTTTGGGGGAAAATCGGTACTGTGATGGCTGCTTTTGATTTTCAACAACAGTGAGAAATCTACTTTCAAATAGTATGGAAGCATATAATTTTTTTATTAATTTTAAGTTTGTAGAACTGAAATTTGGTTAGTGCTCTAAATATAAAATAAAAAAATCCAATTTGTATTTTTTTTAAATCTTTTGTACAAATAACTGAAATTATCTCGAGTAAAAAATAATTAAATTTCTTTAATTAAATGTAATTAGCACACCTGCAAATATATTCTAAACTGAATGCAAACCCATGTTTCCGAAAAGTTAAAATTAAGAATATTTAAGGCTTTATTGACATTTTCGTCGTTTGTTTTTCACTGCGTCAAGAGAAAAAATGGTTAAAAACTGTAAGCGTGAAAACACTCATTCATATTCAAACACATAAGATGAAAGTGGACAGAGGTTCTCAAATATTAAACTTATGACAACAAGCGATTGGCTTCTAACCAAAAATTTTGATATACAGATGCGAAAAGTTATGCTAATCTTAAATAAAGGTTTTTATACAAGAATCGTATGTTTTTAAAAATGTTCTGCTACATAAAGTTAGGATTTGTTCAGAAGTCAGGTTATGCCACTGTTGATGCGTAAATTCGAAATCTGGATAACTTTTAAAATACCGCATTATCATAAAAATACTTTTGTGATTGTTGCGCCATCAGCTTTCAAAAAAACACACACATCCAAACGATTTGAGAATCACTGTTACCTAAGTTGTGATTGGTGGATTGGTTTTTACAATTTTTGCTGTGGAGTTTAAAGTAATTATTGTATACAGGAGGTAATAATATGATTTATTATCATTTTATTTAAATAAAAAATACAATTTCAGCGTTTTTATAGAATGGGGGGGGGGGGGGGAGCCTAAGGCCGTCATTTTTCCAAAGCCGGCGCTGCTGTTATAGCAAGAATTTTTTAATTTGCAGGAAGCTTCCTCACAAATATGCAACTTAAATCAGTCCCCACAACAACTTTTGTATAATCTCTACAACACGATTGCCCTCACTGAGATTAAAGGCTACACAATGATGCAGTTTTCCTTAACTCTGCTGAAACTCTACGAAAATGGTATGTTATTGTTTTGAAAACAATAAAAAAGAACGACAATATCTGCCAAAAGTATAATATTATTTATCATTCTGAAATATAATTTCAGGTTCTTTCACTGAAGAAATGGAGCAACTAAAGCGAGAATA
>CAKNWW010288136.1:0-11950 GCA_932074435.1 Andricus kollari | reverse complement strand
AGGGGGAAAGAAAGTAAATTCGAATAAATTCGTATCAAACATCACATGAATAGTCAAGTCGATAGTTTACAGATTTTTTTATATTCTGCCCCTCGATAAAAAACCCCTCCAACATCATTGCATTCCCATTTTAAACATTTGTATTCTGCCACGGCTGTCATGAAATATTTGATCATAACAGTGGGACATGCAAAGAAAGTATTTGAACAAAATAAAGCAACCATGGATATAAAGTAATTTATCATTGGTCCATTTTCTCACTAACATTCTAATGGAACTTCACTGAATCTCCGAGCCACTTCACATACTTCCACCAACATTACAAAATATTCAAGATCGTCGGAAAAAACACTCGTTGCTCCGTTTCTTTAATGAGCCTCCATTAGCCATATCCATTCCAAATATTGGTGGAAAATTATTTACTTGAATGCTGGCGTAATATTGATTTCACTTCAACTACTCGAAATGGTCTCGGGGACTCTCCCAAAGGAACAAAACATGAAACAAATCTGTAAACATCCATTGCTGCACTGTATCCAGTTTTTTGAACCAGAACTTAAACTTCATTTGAATTTGAATTACTCTTATTTTCAGGGAATTTGTTTACTTTTCTTTTAGGAAGAAAAAATAAAGGATGCGGGTCGTTGCACTACCGGTACACGTAACTTCCGGTGCACGCGGATTGGGCCTGACCTAATTCAAGGGAAAATGTATATACGATACATGATTCAAGATTACAAAAATTTTCCATGGAGATTAACAAGTTTGGGAGGGGTAATGGACTCAGTGATAAGTAATAAGTCGGTGCACACGAGTTTTCGATCGCACGTCTCGATAGACTGTGTGTGACTGACTTAAAGCTGTCTCGAGTGAAGGCAAAAGTCCCACCACGGAGGCATTACACCTTCGACAACGTGCTTCATACTCCCCACCGGTCCCCTCTTTTATTCACCGGAGTAGGGAATGTAAATGTGCTTCTAGTTAGAATTGCTACAGGTGAATTTAAATTTTTCTTTTGAAATACTTTTCAAAAGGTGTACCAAAACATACAAATTAAGAATGTCAATTTAAATGCTTTATTATAAGTTAAAAAGCACACCGTTGATCAATCTGTTTAGAATTAAAATTAACGCAGTTAACACATTATTATTGATATCAATTTTACCGCGGAGAATTCGTGCTCTTGTTGAAAATTCATATTTCAAAGAGGATTGAAATCTTTTTAATTAACAGCAAGCAAACTCTAAACCGATAAGACTCGCAAACAGGTGTACTACAAAAGTAAAGTTATGATCACATAATTGCAAACTTCTGTAGTAACTTAATCAAACTACCTCCGATGGTCCCCTCGGATCGTCTTTCACGTCTGTTTACTGATTTACATCGCAGATAGGTTCGCCATATGCAAGACCTCCCGACGCAGGTGACATCATATTCTTTCATACTATGCTAACAAGGAAACTACTCTTGCACTTTGCACTTCTTCAACGTACTATGTACAAACACAAAAGCACACATATCTGTGGTTAGACGACCTTGCAATGCCATATCAGGAAATGAGAAAAAGTCTCTTGCTTTTAGAAAAGAACCAAAATGAAATTCTAAATAGGGGTCATTCAAAAAATACGTAACGTTGTTATCTGAAAATTGTACCCCCCCCCCCACACCCCACGTAACGTTTTTTCTGTAGTAATTGTTTGTGTTAGTTCAACATTGGCGTAACGCTCCCGGCATGGAAAACTTTTCATACTGCTCCTATTCACAAAAATTTAAAAAGGCAGTAGAAAATTGAATTAACTTGAATCAAAGATGTTACAAATGACAGAATGAAATAAACGAAGAGAAGCAAACGAGTTGCAACATTCAAGTCAAATAAAATCAGTAACTATTTACCAACAGAAGCTTTCTGTCTAATAAATATAGATCTTTCAGGAATCTGTTTGGATTCCTGATTGGTAGGCAATTCGCTAGCATCTTAAAAAGGCAAAGAATGCTTTGCAGCTTGTCTCACGTCCGGTTACGTCACACCCCACGTGTTTCGAGTTTTGGATTACGATTTTCGAATACTTTTCAAGGATAAAACGTAGTTCACTTGATTCAGAAACTGCAACTGCTATATGAATTAAACGCATTCACACGATTATTTTCCATATATTATGCATTCTTGATAGCCTATTTTTCTGGAAAAGATCAAACCGTTATCGATTCCACTAAAGCCACTCCTTATGATCATAAATACATAATCAACAATGATTTTATTATTTGATCTCTCAGAAAATACGATAGGAAAACTTACTACTTTTTGAAATTCGGAACAATATTGCATGATTTTCCATCATAACGATTTTCATTTAATAATCTCATTCTCCAGAAAACTAACGGACGTATTCGCCAATCTACCATTTTATTGAAGAAAATCAAGTCTCTTGAGTCAAGTAAATTTTCTTGGACAAAGAAAATATGGTATTACCCGTATCCGTACTGATGTTTTCTTGATGCAATGCTAATTTTGTTCTATGTAAAAACTAGCCTTTGGCAGGCCGAAATCTGAATGATTAAACTCAGGCCAAGTTACGAACTCGAGAGAAATTTTACTAACATGCATTCACATACTTTGTTCAATATTTGCAATTTACGAAATAGCTAGTTGTGCGAGCCCTCTGTCTGATCGATTGAATCTCTAACAACTAGAAGCTGATGAACACCATTGATGGTATCTTCGAGTTAGAGAATATCATCATTGAATTGGGTTCATCAATATTCAGTATGAAAAAAAATTGATGTATATTGAGAACCTAGGTGTATATATTACTGCTACCTATTATTATTATTATTCAAATCATGATTATGTCAAAATTTATACAAAGAGAAACATAAGCTTTTTTTATCTTAAAATTGGATAGAAACACTGCAGACAGTTGACAACTACTCTGCCGTACAAACTAAAAAGATACTTAAGTACAATCTCACTCGAACTGAGAAAATCAAGAAAAACTGTTTGCCCAAAGAACTCTAATATCGAATAAAATTTTGAATAATCTTGATACACCATTTGGGTAAAAATAATGTGCTCTTTCATATTTGCAATAAAAAATGTATTCTTTAAACACTTGCTGTTAGAAATTGGACTTGCGATTTTTACTAGTCGCGGAAAGTCAAAAATACAAGGCAAAAAGAACACAAAGTTACTTGCGGACGATGCCTTTATCGAATAGCTCGAGCACAGTCTCAAAATGCAACAACAAAGCACACGTAAAGGACACTGTGTGTCCTGCGGTTGTCCAGAATTCACCGAAAAGATCGTCGCTAGTGTATAGCCGAATCTAGACGGGACTTATTTCCCTTGGATTTCCGATCAGAGTCCGAGCTATTTCACAAGTCTAAAACATACGTATACGTAAGGGCAAGCGATTCTTTTCGTGTGTAAATTCGCTCCGCACTCGGTCACTTTTACAAGGCAAACAAGACACAAAGTTCTTTAGGTTCTTTTTTATTTGTATGCTGATGACGTCATTTGTATTGCTGCATGAAGAGTTTTTACCATACGGTTGTAATTAGCAATTTAGTAGTGAAAATATAGTCGTCCACTGTTGTAGAGTTCTTATACAATTTTGTTATAAAAAAAGTTCGAGATTTTCCTGTGTAGCCTTAAAATTGAGATAATCAATCTGAATCATCAGACTATACTAACGAGAAGAATTTTGGATTTTTCAAACCAGTTTTGAATGCTAATATTGTCCTGGAACTGAGTGGACTAATTTTTATTTCTGAAAATCGGATGGGACTAACTGTAGCGAACTTTGATTCCCTATATCGCCAACGGACAGGATTACTTTCTCGGACTTCAATAGGAATAACTTTCACCCAGAAAAAACATTTGTATGATTTCGAATTGTTAGGTTAAGATAGAATTAACCAGAACCAAAATTTTCTAATTTTAATATATTTCCTCCAAATTTATAGGTCTAACACTCAAATTAAAATTCAGTGAATAAGATAAAAGTCCTTTAGTTGAGTTCAAATATTATACTGAGATTATATCGCGTGTTTAAAATTAGTTTCACGAATCCCCTAACTTCGAGAAACAAGATTTGTCACGAGACTCCTTATTCCCAACTACCTTCGATGAATTCCACTGTAATTGGTGCAGACTGACGGTCATGCATTTAAGCGCTATTTGGGCTTATCTGACATTCTATGTAATCTGGTCTGAGGAAGGCCTGGAATTAAGCGAATGGACACCATTATGGCGGAAAGCAGTCGATATATGCAAATTGATCCGGAATATGCATCGTGAAGCTACCGGAGATAATTAATCAAGTTTGCGACTCGCGTAATTTATCAAATTTTCAGGGAGCACCCACCTATTTTTATTAATATTAATCCCGTGTGTCCATATTTATATGCAGAAATATCATTCTCAGATCAGTGGATTTTAATCAAGAATTAGTTCGTCATTTATTATCAACGAGACTGTGATCACTGATATTCACAATACTGAACGCATACATTTTCATAATGCTAACAACAAGAAGAGGTTGTCAGATGTGGAATACAGCTTTGGTTGGGACTTTACAGGGTGAAAGTTAATCGAAATTCATTAGACACGTATTTTTTCTGTCGAGTCATTGGGCTTTACTTTGATCCCAGTCGCAGAATTTATTTCCATGGCAAAAAAATCTAAAAATGTATTCAAAAGCGAAATATTTTTAAAATTCGTGACAACAAAATGTTTCAAATTTTTATACTTTTTTTGCGAAACAAAAAAAAATAGATGGAGTAAGTTAAAATTTATTTTATTCCATTTTAGATTTTGTTCCAAATTTTGGATTTCGCAAAATATCTCATAGTATATGTATCCTAATTTCTTATTCTGACAAAATACAGTAAAAAGCTGTCTTTTGAATATTTGACAAGATTCATTGATTGCATCTAGATTTTTCAAACATTTTAGATTGTTCGAATTATCATGTAGTTTCTGAAGACTGAAGTCATATTTCTAGTCCTGACGAAGTTTAAAAACATTTCGTTGAAAACTGATGTAACAAGGTATTTTTTTTATTTTTTTGTCGCTTCTCTTTATTTAAAAAAAATGTACATTGTTTAAATGATCAGATATTTTCCCAAGTCCAAATTTGTGTTTCCACGAATTTAAAAACTTGCTTTTTTATTTAAAAGTTATTTGGTTGGTAGCACTTACTTGTTTGTGCTCGCAACCTAAAAGCAGGAAAATTACTTTGATAGCCAAGAATAACTTGTCAATAATTTATTCACCTCGTACCGAATGACACTTCTCATAAAAACATGCAAAATATATTCCCGATGAGAATTAGGAGAATTACTCATTAGACAGTTTTGAAACTGAGAGTTTCAAGAATCGAAGAAACCAGTGAAAGAATAGTGAAAGCGGAGTACAGTATATTCTAAAGAAATTTTAATACTGCCCGAAAGGCGATTCGCCTTCTTGGCATGCTAAAAAGCAGGTAATTGAAGTTATGATTTTCAAATAGTCCGCGATTTAGAATAATATTTTGCGTAATAATGCAGTTCTACATTTAATCTCTATTTCTCAATGTAATGCTAAAAAAAGCTCATTAAGTTATCATTTTCGAATAGGTCACGAATTGATATCATCAGTATTTACAGACATGTTTTGACAATATTGTGCGTAATAATTCAGTTTTACTATTAATATCTCTTTCTTCATATAAACACTTACATAAATATACCTTTTATGTAATATATATTTTATTATTCTTTAATCTATTTATTTAAAAATTTAACACTGCCCGAAATCGATGTTTAATACTGCCCGTTTCTCGTCTAGCACTCCCTTTTTAGTTAATATTGCCCCCTAGTAATATACCCTGAGTGGAAGAAATTTAATTCCTTACAAAATGACTATCGGAAATTTTTGTTATATTTTCATACGGAATATTTTTTAATATCTCAACCAATCAAACGGAATTGTTCACTTTTAGTGTCAAAAGGACTACCGTAAATATGAAAGTAATTTTCGTCGACATCCTCATAAATATAAAATCTTTTAGGAAATGTTTTATAGTCCAAACAAATTTGATTAGACAAATCTATCCAGTTTCGAGGAAATATATGTGTCATTTAACAATCTCAAAGTTACACTGACCGCAAATTGGAACATGCTAGGCTGCGGATTGAGATGAAAAAAAAATAAAATCGTCAGTTTCAATAAAAATTTAAATCTACTCCCGAAATTTGGAGATTCTGAACACGGGAGAAAAAGATTTGATCTAAAAAAAGTTAGTCAGTCAATTCGGAATAAACTGTCCAAGAACTATGAGATTACAATTTCACATGTTTTAAAAATCGGCTTACGATAGAAATTAAAAATCAAATTTTTAATTTTGTACAAAAATAAAAACTTGCTCATGAGATATGCGGACGCTAAATAAGAACAATAAATGTTTGACATCAACAAATTATTCTGTTCCGAGAAAATAAAAATTTAGTGTGACGTAATCGCACTATGGCAGACGATTTTTCGCTGAAAGGCCTTAAAAAAAGATGATTCTTGTTTAATAAACACACGAAGTATATTTTTTAAGAATTTTTAACGCAATACACTCATTCTTGGAAAAAATTTGGTGATCTATTTATGTAGTGGCACCCTCCATTTATTCTTTGATTAATTGGAAATTAAATTTGTTTGAAAATTATACACAGGCTCCGAAAAATATTTGTTTGAATCAGCAAAGTTTTTGTTTGTTCAACTATAGAACATGGTTATTATATGGGAACAAAATGTTTAGTTGACCCAGCAAACTTCTCATTCAAAATATTTGGTTTAGTTAACAAAATTAAGTTCTAAAATCCAAGTGTCTGGTCGTCCCGACATTCGGTACGAGTAGTCAAATATTTTTCATAAGTTTGGCTATTCGTTCAACAATTTTCGTGACGACTATTTTATCCCCTTTTCCAATCCCCCCAATTTTTCGGGACGACTAGACGAAGCCTTCTAAAATACTATATAACCCTCTATTCTATAGGCCTCTATATTCCTGTAGCTATATCTATATTTATACAGCAATAGTCGTCCATTATACCTCAAGGTTGTCCAAATTGGTATTTTGCATTTTTCGGGAAATATTGACAACTTTCCGGATTTTTTTCCTAAAAGTTTTGGAAACAAATGCATACGGGCAAGTTGCCGCTAGGTGGCAAGCATTCGGGCCTATTATGTAGATACTCGTAAAACCGTTTTGCCAAGTTCGATACATTGCCGACTACGGTATGGAAATAAATTTGAAGTTTGTAGGTATGGACGTCAAATTAATTTTTTTAATAAATTCCCTAACTTTTCTATGGATTGCCGCATTTTTGCGAAATTTGTCATAAAGTATTCTAGGAAAAATTCCGTAACTTTTAACGGGAATTTCCGATCTTTTGTGAAATTTCCCCTCTTGTGTGGTACGAAAAATTTCCTAACGTTTAGGTACATCCTGAATTTTACCTACAATTTGTTAGGAAAAAATAGCTAACTTTATTTAAATTCCCGAACTTTAACGGAATTTCCCTACAGTTTGTTAGGAAGAATTCCCTTTAAGTAAATTCACAAATTTTTTCCGAAATTTTTCCTACGAAATGTTAGAGCAAATTGCCGAAATTTTAGGGTTATTAGCTTCCCGTACATTTTAGAGAAGATCCCCGAAAAATTTCTTATAGTGCACTAATAAAAAATACTACATAACTTTTTCTTTAAAACCTAGTCAATGTTTCCCATTATTCAGTTCGTACTAATATCCACCACGTACTGGTTTCCCCTATATTTTATATTCAAACCTCGATATTGCGAAAACTATCGTCCATTGGTATGAAAGAAAGAATACATATCTAGTGGATTTCGATGTATTTTTACCCTGTAAAGCCCCAACCAAATATCGGTGTTCTGCAACTGACGACCTCCCTTTGCAAGTAATTTTATTAATTCTGGTGTTGGTACTTGACATTTTCTCTTCAGTTTTGATTGCCTCTTTCGTCTCGGAATCAAATCGTTCCTGTAGCAATTTCGCTCACAAGTGGTATATGTAGATCGGAAGAGAAAATGTGAAGCATCCTGTATACGAGCCTCGCTGACACTCTGGGATAATAATTGCAGACTCCCTTTCATCAAAGGACGAGAGTTTGCGATTCACGTGAGAGAGCACGAGCTTATTCAATTTGGCAGCAGGCCCCATGTAACGATTCGCGAGTTGTCAGCTCGGCGATGCGAATCTCGAAATCTCGATATTAATAAAAATGAAATATTCGTCACTGAATGCTCTCGCACATATACATCTCACATTTCTATCGCGCACGCATCATTTTTTAGAACTTTTCTCCTAATGTCAAAGGTATCCTCCATTGACACATTCTACATGCAATTAAAAGTTACATTTTTTATGGTATAAAAAGAATTGAAAATAATCTATTTGTAAATAAAAAATATGGAAACATGATGCAGCTACTTTACGTAAGTAGAGATTTCAATTTATCTTCTCAACAATCACTTCACAATCACTGGCATCATTTCGTTCAAATTCTTAGTCTTGGCATGGAGCTTGAATAAAATTATCCTACATTTTGTCTGCCTTGGGGAAATCTCGGAAAACTTCCATCATCTGATTGTAAAGTAGGCTTACTGCTTTAAAGATATTCTTATTTCTCAATGCTAATATCACATGAAAATTATGGCCTCAAGAATATAATTTATTCTGACAAAATGGATTATACAGTTTATGATCTTGGATTTTAGAATTTGTGACACTAATCTATAGATATTAAGTCGTAAAATCAAGATATTTAGTTTTATAATCCAGAGTTAAAAAAAACATCCAGATTATACGGCTTTACATCGATAGATTGCTGTCCCAAATTTTAAAATCCAAGATCATAAACGGTATAGTCCAGATTTCTCAATGTACCAATTTTTTTATTATTTATCTTATTTCGGTTTCAGGCAGTTGATCGTCATTAAAATATAATTCTGCATTCTTCTGTAATTTTCTCTGAAACGTTAAATGGGATTTCTCTACTTGGCGACTTCTGCTCTTTGAAATTATATCCTCGCCTGCCACGAAGCACCAGGCACACAATTTACCCGATTTTTCAAAGCTTTTCCAAGCTCCGTTAACGAGCCTCTTTGCTCTTTACTGAGTGCATAAAAAATCTTGTAGATAAAAAAATCGAGTTCCAGTGCGGAAAAAAGCTGCAGGATACCGCATCCCAGCTGCTGCATAGGTTAAAAATTGTCCAAGCATATGCCAAACTCATTCTAGGAAACTATGAAGTTCTACATGAAGTTTTTATTAATTGAATGAAGAAGGGAAATATGTAAAGGAGATCACTCCATTATTCATTTATTTGAAAACATGTAATTACATATGTAATTAAGAAGAGTGCATTTTATACGAAACCTGTGAACTAAACAAACGGGAAAACTCGACCAAATTTTTTCAACGCCCACGCTATTTACGTTTCTCTTTTCTTTTCGGTATGACATTTGGTAATGAAAACGTAGGAGGTTTCTTATGGAGAATTAAAGGTCGTTCGTCCGTCCTACGCAAAGAATCGACCCGTTTACATGTAGCTATTTAACATACTACATACTAATTTATACTACATTTATCGCACCTCTGCCATATTTGACAGTGATAAAAATCAGTAACAGCTTATTTAAAAGATGCTACAAATAGTGAATCATATGATTGGCTATCGATTAACCTCCATTTACGACTCTTTTTTTTATTCTTTGTATCGTTTCCTTTAATCAGGCTGGCCACAAAACTTCATTTTCAAAATTCTCTTACTTTTCCTTGATTTTTGACTGATTAATTATTTGAAAATTTCTTAAAATCTTCGAAAACCTACGAAATCCCTCACTTCTTGTGAATGAATTCTTTGAAATCCATTTAAATATTATAAAATTCCGTGGAATTCTATGAAATTTAATGATATTTTCTGAACTGCTGAAAAATGTATTAAAATACCTTGAGAGTATTTTAAATCTCTTGAAAATCTCTTGAAAATGCCTGGAATCTTTTGAAATCTCTTGAAATACCCTAAAATATTTCAAATCATTTAAAATATTCTGAAATACCTTGTAATTTTTTAAAGCTCTCAAAAATGTCTTGAACCTTGAAATCCATTAAAATATTATAAAATCCGTTAAAATTATTTGAAATCTTATATTTCTTGAAATCCTGGAAACTTGATTAAAATACCTTTTAAAATAGCTTTTAAAATCCCTTAAAATCATTGAAATCCTCGGAAATCTATAAAATCTATAAAAATCTATAATCGTTCCATAAATACCCTAACATATTTCAAATCCTATAAAAGTGTTTGAAATAACTTGAAACTTTTTAAAGCTCTTGAAATTTCCTTGGAAGTTTTTAAAATACCCTAAAATCTTTAAAATTCTTTGGAATACCTTTAAACTATTGAAATCAATGAAAAATTCCTAGGAATCTTTTAAAACACTTTAAAAGATTTTAAAAGAATTCAAGAAAATTCAGAATAAATTCAATGGTGATTAACCCCTGGGTTCATTTATTGAAAAAAACTTACTTAAGTGATTTGAGAAAGAAAGTAACTAAAAGTGACTGTGTTTAGTTACCTAAAGTTTTTCAAAATCTTTGACTTTTCCTTGGCCAACAAAATGCCCTGACTTTTCCTTGATTTCCGCGTTTTTCATGACCTGCGGCCACCCTGCCTTTAATTCTTCGTATGACTGCATGGAGAAAAATAAATATTTACCTTAACATCTAGATGTTTCAGGTTAACATATTTATGTTGAACTATAGGAGAGCAATCTAGATGATAAAAGTTAGTTTGTGTGGATATTAAAGATATGCAATGCAAAGCGTTCTTACCTCGAAGCATTTTTTCAAGAAGAAACAGTTCACATAGGACACGAAATGACATCGAACGACATTGACTATATAAGCTTCATCAAGGGCCCGACTAAGGTCTGGCGTATTTTTCCGTCTACGACTTTAAATATCTTGAATGTTTGAGTTTAACATAAAAATATATTTAAGCCTAACATATCAAAAAGATAGCAGATGTTACGTGTTAATATCTGTATGTTTGGCGGCACTATTTATACTTTGAACATCTATTATTATTAAAGATCCACTTTTCTCAGTGTATTTTGTTCTATTTGATAGGAATTTTAAAAACCGATCCGTAAAACGATCAGCGTCTGTTTTTGCTGATAACTTACGTCCTCGTGGCTGATTCTGAGTTTCATTTAAGGTAAGGAGCCTTGAGCATCCAGGGTGACCAACGACATTAATATTGATTCGCAGATTGGAAATGGTAGAAAACGAGACTACGAGAGTTCAAATAGCAATCAATCAATGGCAGTTCCAAATCAGATAACATAAAATAAAACAATATCTTAAGAAACCATCAAAATAGAAGTACAAACTACATACATATTTTATGAAATGAATGATATAGAAATGAAAATTCTTTCTACTTCCAATATTGTCTATTGAAGTAGAAAGCAATTGACTAGAACTTCTGGTCCAGAAGGTCTCGGTTCGATAAACTCATTTTTCATTTCCTCAATCTTATTTTTTAATACTGGCAGAAAATCGTTGATCCGTAATATTTCCTTTCACATAACCCTCTTGGAAATCTTTACGTTCATGGTAGAATAACCGAATAAGCTAGCACACAATTTTTCCGTGTGCGTGTATGGCATACCTGCAAAGTTCAGAAGTTTTTCGTATAGTTTGGTATGGGGGTTTGATTTTTATAAAGATACATACATGTGTAACATATGCTGGACGACCTTGCACTGAACATAAATGTATAAATATATCCACGGTATGTCCTATGGAGCTCCTGGCAACTCCAGTTTCGCGTTTAAACTATATCTACTATACTGCTCGTTAAGGTATAGTCGTGAGAACGGGGGGGGGGG
>CAKNWW010288131.1:0-17970 GCA_932074435.1 Andricus kollari | reverse complement strand
TTTTTTCGGAAACAAGATGGATTTTGAAAGAAAGTTTTATTTCAGTCAATGCTTCAGGTCATTATCTCGGGAACAGTTTTTCAATTTCACGTTTTAAAGGCACATCAAACACACGTTGGACGACTGCTAAACGTCACTGCATAAGATCGCCACTATTTTTGGTATTTCAGGTGAGAAAAACATTTTTTTTATTTTAGAATCTTTGTGCATCTTCAGAAAAAAGTATGTTTACAATGTCAACAAAATTTTTCACATTGTTTATAACAAACCCTTATGAACAATAATTATCTTTCCTAACTTGTCAGAAAGGTGAATTTTATTTACTACTTTTTCTAAAATCCTACGTGCAATATATTCGTTGAAAAAAATAATTACTCAAAGAAATTTCATGAACAATTTCACAGAAATTCGCTGGCAACTGTAAGTATGGGAAAAAATTTTAACACGATTTGTTATAAACAACGTGACAATTTTTTCTGACCCCTTAAACCCAGAATTCATGGAATTCATAAAATTCAAGGAAATTCATGGAATTAACGGAATTCATGGAATCAGCGGAATTCATGGAATGTACGGAATTCATGTAAGTCACGGAATTAACAGAATTCACGGAATACAGAGATTTCGCGGAATTCATGAAATTCACGAAATTCGCGGAATTCATGTAATTCATAGAATGCAAGGAATTCATAGAATTCATAGAAATCACGGAATTCAAGGAATTCATGGAATTTCTTCAAATCGTGGGATTCCATGAATTCCATGAATTCCTTATTCCAAGAGTAAATTCCACTTAAACATTCTTTCGAAGTTTCACTTCTACGGTGCGTTCCGAGACGCACATTCTAAAAAAAAGTCATATGCACTTTTTACCTATCTATTAATCGAAAGTGACAATCCAAGGAAACAAATTGAGAAAATGTTGCGATTTCACTTTTTTTGTTAATAACAAACAAGAGATTAAGAAATCAGTCTCGAATATTTCAGGATTACAAAAGGACGTCCATCCAAATATTTTAAGACAAAGATCTCCGTGCCTCTCATTGTGTTACAGAAAGTGGCCTTTTTCGGCTAATTTGTCTTTATAGTATTAACAACAAATTTTTTCCTCATAATAGCGCGAAAGGGAATAAAATTTTGCATCTAACAAGTTCCATTTAAGTACAAAATGTTAATTTTATCAAAAGATATTGCAAAAAAGGTAAAATTGAGATGTTTGCGAAAAATTGACATAACTCTCGAAATAATTAGTATTTTTTAAAGCTCTTGGCGTCATTGTTAAGGTATGTCATCGCAGCATTTTACTAGGTTATTAGGACATTTTTAGAATTTAGTTTCTTGATTCTGCCTTAGGGTAAAACATAGTGCAAAAAAGTAGAACAATTTCAAAAATGTGTAAATACTTACAAAGATTTTTTTAAAATCATTATCTATTATATTTTAAATAATTTTATAGAGAGATGTCACAAAAACTTATGTTTTTGTCGAATAGGGAATGTCAAGCATCAAGCCAAGACAAGCCAATACATTCCTGCCGCCTCGTCTTAGATCTGACTTGGAAATGTAGAGGCCTCGAAAGTCAAGGCCTTGTCTTGGGCTCGTCTAAGTGGCTTGAGTTTCCACTGCCAGATTCGCGAACGTCTACGTAAGACTAACTCCTACAATCATCCTGCGTAAGCTTTAATTTATTTGACCTTCCCAGGCGGTCGGTTCAGCGAAGGAAAGATGCGAATCTGCAAAGAAAGCTCCTTCTAGGCGAGCCCAAGACGAGGTGCCGCATATCAAGGCCTTCAAATTCGGCTCCCTTGAATTGGCTCGAAATGTGAGGCCTCTAGTCATGCTACTTTCATTTTCTCTACCTACGCCTTGACATTTCTCGTCTTGATCGGCATCACTACGAAAACTCATTTCGCTTACAGCTATAAATTTGCCTTCCTTTTATTTCCTTGAAGATTTAACACACTAGCCAGAAAGCCAGGCCACTAGCGAGCCCTAGTGTATTAGTTATTCGGCAGGTTCATGTACATGGTATGTACATGATGTATGATTACGAATGATCAAATGGGGGGAGGGGGTATTGTTTGAGTGATTACGTAATCATATGTTTAAGTTCCTATTTTCATCAATCTCCTCTTTCTTTGATCTTTTTTAATTATTCCGCGGGCATGGCATTTTCCCCCTAAAATGCCGATAGAGTGCGTAAAAGTATGAGCATTAAAAAATGCCTCTAGGGGTACTTTTCTTTTGAATACATTGCTTTGTGCGTTTTCAAAATCTGTTCCACATTGACATTACGAAAAAAATGTCTGCAAGGAACGATTTGTTTCAAGAGCTGTATAAAGTTTACAAAATCAGGTATCCTAATAAGTCTGAAAGATGATTACGTAATAAACGAGGGGGGGGGTCGAAAATGGGTGAAAAATTGATTACTTAATATATGGATGGCCCCTAAGTTCCTGTACATGAACCGGCGCTCAGTGGGCTATTTTGCAGACTTTTCTTTCAAAACCTAATATCTCTCAAATTAATTGACCAAAATGGATGTTCGTTGAACCTGCATGCTTGCGTCACTAGTTATCTATGAAAATACTAATACTATTCACTTTTAGTTAGCTCTACAGGTATATAAAGGATAACCTTACGAGGGGTTAGACAAAAAGAAATTTTTCATTTCTATTAGAACTACAAATATAATAAGAGTAACTATCCAGTTAAAATTTTTACAAATCAAAACTCGAATTTTACAGGAGACATAAAAAACTGTCTAGTTTGAACACATTGCATTTTTTTTCAAACATGGAAGTAAGTCAAATATCGACTCGTCCAAAAAACGACGGATCTCACACAGAAAAAGATACATAACTTTTTTATCTTTAACTTGAAAAAATAAGAAACGAAAATATTGACACACAAAGAATTGCATGACTTTTTTATTTTTTAACTAAAAAAAAACAAGATAGTAATTTTGAGCTGTTACCTAGCTTTATTGAATCTTGGAGATTTTATTACAAAAGCGTATGCAGGTTTTTGAATAATTTCCTATCTTCAGTTGGTTTCAGCTGCACTGTCATAAAACCGATTCAAAAGCACATGAGGGTGGATAAGTACAGTTCTGGAGGTCATCAAACTTTATGGTGCGTTTGCATCGACCCACTCGGCCCCCTCTTGCTATTATCCCCATGGCAACCCCCTGAAAGAGCACAGTTGCATCTCTTGGTTTTCTTCTATATCTCATCCCCTACTCTGGTAGATCTCACCGACTTGCAGTAATGCAATCCTTTGTACATAATTTTGATTTTTCACCGTCAGTAATGTGGTCTTAATGGCTCATATACGGTTTTTTTATGATAAAGCCAACAACGACGTAATAGTGACATTTTTAGATTATTGTATAGAGACTTGTGTGTTAATACGTATACACCCGTGTGGCAAAACCTTCTAGCACTGGCCAGACTCAGACCAGACCTTCAGAATTCCAGTTTTGGTGCGGACCATAAGATCTGAACTGGGCTTGGCCAGAAGTGTGACGTTTGTTTCGGCTAGACTCAGAGCAGACTGTATGATTAGTTGCTAGCTAGACCGTTTACTTAAAAGTAAATAAATAAATGGTAGTAAATAGTGCATAATAAATAAATAGTAAGTAATATGTAAATGTTAATAATAAATATATGAACCGCTCAGAGGAAAAACGTTACAAGATCTATGTTAAAAGCATAGGACTTGTAACGTTTTTCCTCGGAGCGCCTCATATAATCTGAAGAAGACTAAAGAAAATTGAATACTCTTCCAGAACTCTCGTGTTCAAAACTGCGTAGACTAAACAGCTTAGGAAAAGTTAATTTAAAAAATGTTTAAAAAAGTAGAATTATTAAAAGTATCTATAGTTCTTAAAGTATCCTAAATTGAATATTACATGTAACACTAGAAAAACGCATTATCAGAAAATTAGCAAACACCGAGAATCGAACCTTAACTGCCTAAATTTAGGCGGTTAGGTTTCGATTACCTTATTAGAATACGGATTCGCTCATGTAATAAAGGGCTGATTAGTGCTAGACCTGGGCCAGAACAAAATTTCAAGGCGATACGATAAAAAGTCTGGCTTTGATAGTGTGAATTTCTTATTTACTATCATTTCAGACACCCTCTCAGTTTATAGGGATATTTCAAACAAATTTGCTGATCGAACTTAGATATTTTCTTTTCCTTCAAAGCTCACCAGGTACCAAACCTGGGTCAGAATAGACAACCTAGTGTGCAGGGTGGCCACTGAATGGGAACAAGACGGGAAATATTTTGAAAATCAGGAATTTTTCAGACTTGTTTTTACTTTTACAATAAATATCACCTCTATCTTTAAAAGAATGTGTTTGGAATTGTGCTCATTGTTACCTACCATCTCCGTTCAAATATCGAAGATCATTTTATATTTAAGATGTTAATGTTAATATTTCGTCCGAAAATGAATGTTTCTTTTATACTATATATTTAAGAATTTAAAACCTATATAATCCTATACAGGGTGTCCCAGTACTCAAGGTAAATTTTTATATTCTTGAATTCCTCATACAAAATGGAGTTGAAAATAATAATAACAATTTATTGTAAAGTTAATAATTGATGAGTAATTAACAATTAAAGATTAACGAGTCGGAAACATGAGTTAGGGCGCAGTCCCTTGGAGGTAGATTAGAAGAATAGTGGAACAGTTTTGACCAATGAGATGACTGCTGGAGCTTGTGCAGGCACTTCATTGGTCAAAACTGTTCGACTATTCTACTGATCTACTTCCATGGGAATGTGCCCTTAGATGAACGACAGTCCATGTGTCACTGGTGAGGGTGTATGCGCAAAAGAGTAATTTTAAATTTGCAGGAGGTTGTGAATATCAATGGTGCAACTTCACACGGCAACTGTTAGTAGAGGTTCTTAGAAACTATATTTTTCTTCAGAATGCACGTTGAATTATTTTAACTGCCTTCGAGTATTTCTAATTCTGTAGAATTCAAACGAATCCTTAGAATTCACTTGTGCTCCTTTGAATTCTTTTGAAGTTTTTTGCAATTCTCTTGACACCTTTACTCTATTGAATTTTATTAATTCTTTTGTATTCTCTAAATTCTTGTGAAATTCTATAATTTTTTTAAATTCTGTGAATGCTTTTAAAGTTTGTGTATTGTTTTGTATTCTGTGAATTCTTCAGAATTCTCTAAATTCTTCTTAATTCCTTGAATTCTTCCGCTATACTCTGAAATCTTCCATATTCTCTGAATTCTGAACTGTTTTAAATTCTCTAAAATCTTTTGAATTCTTTTGTATTCTCTAAATTCGTTTGAAATCCTCTACATTTTTTTTTTGAATTCTGTACATTGTTTTAAAGTTTGTGAATTCTTCCGAACTTTCTACATTCTTCCTAATGCTTTGAATTGTTCTTAATTCTATGAAATCGTACACTATTCTTTGATTTCTTCCGAATTCTCTGAATTCTTCCAAATTCTTTGAATACCCTGGTTTATTCTAAAATCTTTGAATTGTTTTAAAATTTTCTGAACTCTCTCAACTGTTTTGAATTTGTTGAATTCACGATATCACTGCATTTTTTTAAAAATGTTTTTTTTAATAGTCTTGAAGTCATTAGAATACACGTTGAATTATTTTAACTTTCTTTGAATATTTTTAATCCTGTAGAATTTAAACGAATACTTCAGAATAACATTTTTTTTTAATTGTCTTGAAATCCTTACCATAGACCATGAATTGTTCTAACTTTCTACAAGTCTTTTGTATTCTTTGAACTCTCCTGAATTATTCTAAATTTCTTATAAGTTTTGAAATGTCTGAATTCTTTCCAATTCTCTGAAATATTTTGAATTCTATGAATTCTATTGTATTGTCTTTTTTAAATTAGGGGAGCGGCGGCGAATGCGGTGCATATGAAGGAAAATGCAAAATTCAAATTCAAATATAAGGTAAAATATTGTAATAAAATATATTTTGTTTAGGCAAATATCTTACCAATGCCCTATGCAGTAAGATAATTAAATTGAAGTTCATTAAAACAGTTAATTAATGTGTTTTCCAAAAAGTGAATCTGCGTTAAGTTGTCCTACCTTGTTTGGTAATGTGGCGCGTTTCGATTTCAATTCACAATTATTTAATAAAAAACAAATTATGAAGAAAAATTAGTAAAATTTAATAAAAATAAGATAAATATATTGACGTTTAATATTATTAACATATTTGAGGGATTATGTCTGTTGAAATTTCAAGAAAACATGTTTGTTAACAGTACAGAATGTCTCAGCAATATAAAAAATAACATAATAAGGGATATATTTAAATAATTATCAATGAGGAAACTGTCAATTGACCATTTTCAGTCTTTCGTTTATAAACTCCCATCTAGAGCAATAAAGGTTAGGAGTGCTGCAAATTTTTTATTTTAAGATAAGCTTACAGACGTTTCATTATTCTAAAACTTTCAAATATTTATGCTATCAGAACAAACGTAACCTGAAAGCTGGTAAAAAGTTTTCAAAATACAATTATTCTGAAATAACTCTACAATACAGCATAATTATTAGAATACGACTTTTTTATACATATTAGAAATGAAATATTATTACTTTGAGTAAGTATTTCTTACCTTCGAACTGCAGCCGGCACTTTCTTACTACAAAATCCACATTGCATGTTAGATTCCCGGAGCAAAACAAACCACAAACTTTTACGCCAAGTTACCTACTGATTTTAGTCCTGAATGCGCCATATTAGTCGCATGTGAATGGTATTTATTAAAAAAATTTTACATAAAGTTTATTAATTTCACACAAAATGTTAAACTTTAAAGCATTCAAGAAACTCATAACAGTATATTTCAAAAAAAATTTATAGGTTTACACGAAACTTCTGTAATTTTTCACTTCTTTTTAGCTGCTCAGATAATACAAGCGAAAGAACCAAAACTAATTTTTCGTAATAAAAATCAGGCAATTAATTTAATTATCCCAATTTTTTATTAATGTAACGTTGAAAACATATATACACGTAATGAAATTACCTCCACAAGCACAAAATGCGTTAATATTCGAAAACTCGAACGCGCCACATTAGCCACCGCGCCGCGTTCACCGCCGCTCCTCTACTACCGAATTCACAGCATCGCTATCGAATTCACAGCATCACTGTCAAGCCGAAATAAATCTTTATTGTTTCATTAAATATTCATTTGAATCGATAGTATCTGCTTTTGACCGAGCGCGAAAGTGCGTACTTTTGATTCAACAGCATTTTTTTCTCAATGTAGTTGCAAATTCTTTTGCCTCGCAAAACTTTGCCTCGCCTAACGTGAAATTAACTTTGCTTTCACGTTAGTCTCCTTTCTCAGACAGCAAGGAGGACTTATTCTCGACAATTCGATACGATTTATTTTTTATTTGCAGATGCGTCTTCCACCTGATTGCGGGCCTCGTTCAATTTTTGAATTTGGGAAAACGGGAGTTTTACGTTGTATAGCTGCTACTCAATTCACTAACTATTTTCAACCACCGTTTTCCTACTTTTCAGGTTGTCGGGTCACCCGCAGGTAGATCCGGAGTTCAAGTGAATTTCGTAAAATTCTTTCCTTTCTCGTCTTGAATGAATTTTGCAGAATTCCTTTCCAGGGATCGTGACAAGAATTGCCTATATAGGATTTCTCTATTATATCCGTGGATACAAAAATCGAAAGAGCAATTATAGCAAGATCGTCAAAATGTTATGCGTAAAAATGCTTAACAAGCTTTTTCATGTAAGCTCGAAGTTAATCTCTGACTTCGAGAGCTTAATTTGCATTTATAAGTACAGGTATAGAACTAAGCTCCTCAGAGAGCCGACGCTTTATATACATTAATCAGACGTAGAGTGGGGGGGTAGTTGTTAGCTCGTAAAAGTCTAGTAATAGGAGTATTTTTCTCACATTTAAAAATCATTTTTAACACTGCTTATTTTTAAACTTGGAATTTAACAATTTTAAATGGAACCCGTTGCAACATGAAAGCATTCTTAGTTGAAATAATATAATTTTAGAGCCTTAAAGATTAGACGTAGTATGTATTAAAATAAAATACCAAAAAATGTGCAACTTTACAATTTTTAGGGCTCAAGATTAAAAAAGTAATAGTATTGAAAATTAAACATTCCATAATTCTGCAATTGTTTCATTTTAAACATAAAGGCTTATAAGTTGACATTTTTTCGAATGAAAACTTTCCCAATCAAATCAACTTCAAGTGCTGAAAATTGAAGGAAGATTTCATTCTCAATAAATGTAAAATTTTAGATTTGTAAAGCGTTTGATGTTGAACAACTTTGAATTAGGTCGAAGTGAAGCAACAAAAAATTTCGTTATCTTGTTCTAAAATGGCGGTTATATTAGTGCAAATTCACAATTTTTGCCAATTGCTATGAAACTTAGTGTATGGGGATTTTTGAGGTCGCTCATTACAAATCTGCTATCAGAACTGCGAAATTCAAGAAGGCGGATTTAATACAGCCTACAATAGAGTCACATAGCCGCCATACTGGATCCACGATTTTTAATTTTGCAATTCTGATGCCAGAATCGTGATCAGCGACCCCGGAAACCCCTAAGTTACCATTAATAGCAAGAATTAGCTTCACAGAAAAATGTGCCCCTCAAAGGGTTAACAGAATATTCCGGGTAAAACCGTCGCAACTCCCTCGTAAGGTCTTTATACCTCTCTTTCTTCTCTTTCTCCTTGGCTATGACGTTTTGGTCCTATAGTGTTGGCCCCAACCCTATCCTGCCGAACGCTCCAAGGGAGATAGAGTCAATTGTCCAAAACGAGAAGTGCCAAATTATCTGGAACTACGATTTTCGGACAGCAGTATCCGCCAAGGAGAAAGAAAAGAAGGAGAGGTATCAAGACCTTAAAAAGAGGCTGGAAAGACTGTACCCAAAATATTCGGTAGAAGTAATTGTCCTTGTGATGGGTGCTCTCGGAGGTGCAAAACTATCACTTGCACTTGCGAAATGGTTGCAGGAAGCTGTCATCCTTGGGTCGCTTCGTGTCCTCAAAATTCAGGAGGGTTTCGCCGGTCTGTCGTTGTGATTTCATCGTGGCTTTCTGCTGAATATGGTTACAATAATTCATAAACAGTCGCGGACAATTGTCCAGGGATGGTCCCGGAGCGATAACCCTTGAGTGGAGGCATTACAACCGTGCCGAAAGCTAAATGGCATCTGGGTGAGGTGTCTTAAACGGTAAGTCTGGGATACCGGGCTACCTCTCAGTGTATGCAGCCTTATCCTTGCATGCGGGGCTCTACACGGGCTGACGAACCCTTTCCCTACCTGCTCGTAGGAACAACAATGACACGACAAAACCACCAAAAGGATGTAGGTGCGGTTGAAAACGATCGAACGCGCAGAGCACCCGACAATGGGTCGGCAAACAGTGCCGATCACCCTAGAGTTTGAGGTGCTGGAATTAATTAAGATGGAAACAGGACGGCCCTAAGGGTGCCTCATTGCCATTTTTGTCGCTCTCAGGGTGTTGGCCGCGACCCTACCCTGCCGAACGCTTCGAGGGAGATAGACACAATTGTCCAAAACGAGAAGTGCCTAATTGTATGGAATTATGATTTTCGGACAGCAGTCTCCGTTGCACACTCGAGGCCCAAAATATTCGGTTAAAGTAATTGTCTTTGCCATCGGTTATCACTGTTTTGTAACCTTAAAGCCATACCTGCGAGCCAAGAATATTCCAAGGTGAGATGGATGCAGAAAGCTATCATCCTTGGGTCGCTTCGCGTCTTTAAGGCACACGAGGGTTTCGCAAGCCAGTCTTTGTGATTAAACGCAGTTAAATCACACAATATGTGTGATTTACCGCAGTTCTGCTGGGAGCCGGTGTCATATTTGGAAGGCAGTTGCACCCAGTGGGACCGTGCGGTGGTTGCTTCACCCTTTTCTTTAAGTTATATATACAGTGGAACTCTGATATACCGCCGCTTTTGGGGCTGAACTTGGATCTGGCCCATGCTAACTTAACCGGATATAGCTCCACCCCGAACGTAAACAGTCAGGGGCGTATGAACCTTTTCCGCTGGACTTTACTACGCTATAAAAATATTTTGAAAATTGTTTTTCTAATACGGAGACAAGGGTAAACTAAATATTTAACGGAAACGAGGAAGAAAGTTTGCTTTTACACGTTAAAATAAACGTGTTTCCTGCTTTCGTACTTATAACGTTTGCGCGCCATTGAGCATTTCGTTTAAGAGGAGACCTTTCTCTTGAATAATCGGTCCAGATACGCTGTCGCTCGCTTGGTTAAACCATTCAAAGACAGCAGGATCCAAAAGCACATGATTATTTTCACCAAAACATCGCACTTCAACACTTCAAGTGGGAAATATGCACTTTTGCCTATATAGTGCATAATTATCACGCCGTTTCAAAACCAGTCATGCAAAGAAGCCATTTAGCAGAAAATTACTTACTTTTATAAATATTAGATTGACTGCCTGCGAAAAATAGAGTTTTAAACATTCTCACATCAACACTTGACAGTTTAACATTATAAAGCATTACAGTGCGACTTCGATGCCTGAACTCGATCGGACCTCTGTTTCTACCATGTGAGATATACAGAGACGATCCGACTGTGTTCCAATGACGGGTTTCCGTTTTGAACAGATCATACACTCTCTTTCTCTTTCTATCCAATACTTCTTCTTTGTCTTCTTTGTCGATTTGGAGAGTCTATTGGTGCTCACGACAGCCCCACCAATTCAGAACAAATTTGAATTTTAATTAAATAGTAACAATAAATCTTACCGTACATAATTAATTTTAAGCCTTAGTATAACATATTTGATTAAAATGAATTGATGTTCACTGCTATTTTTCATGAACATTGCTCCAATAACTTCGCGATACTACTTCGTGAGATATATTTGCGTGTCAGATGGCGCTGTTGTCAATGTCAAAGACAGACTCATTTGATCGTACGAAATAACCTGCAGTGGGACTCCGGGGCCGTTACGAAGACGAATATCGAACGAACCTATTTTTCTAGCGTGTGGAGATAAAAAAGAGGTCCATTCGATTTTCGACTTCATAACGGCCCTGGAGTCCCACTGCTGATCAGGCCCATCGGCTTCAGTTGGCTTTAGACATCAAACCCTCACTGTTGGTCGAGGTGAGCTCGCCATCCTGCTTATTCGCTATATGTGTCCTTCCCACTTGGAATGAACTACCGTAACGCATTACGCACTTGCACAGGTAGGCCGTTAGGGTGCAGCGCCTTACCGAAACGCTCCTGTTTTGTCATGCCTCCGTGAACCCCGCACACCCCGCGCAGCTCCCCGCACCCTACCCGCTGCGCAGCGTCAATTCTCGGAAGGGGTATATCCTGTGGCGTTATATCCGAGTTCTAGTATATATACAGGGTGTTCCAGACTCAAGTGTCCGGACTTATATAGCTGTATACAAATTAAAAAAATAAATCGAAAATTCCTTTTATAAAAATCAGTTGAAGTTTCAGTTTTTGAGTTATAAAATATTGAAGCTGGACTTAATGCCATTCAACGCTATTCGTCGAACCGCCGAATTGTATGCCATGCAATTCCTTTCAGGAAACAAGTATCGAGCAGAGTAAATGCCATTTAATGCTGTTGATAAAAAAAATATTAAATAGAATCAGTGCCACTCAATGCAATTTAATTATTTTTCAAACAAAAAAAATTAAATTGATACGCATGTAGAGGTATTGAAATCGTTTTCTTAAAAAAAATGTTCGGAACAACGAAGTGGACCAAAATCTAAATTGATAAAGGTGCCCAGATTCGGTGAATGTAGCTCCGGAAATCGCAAGGAAATCCTTTGAAGAATCCTGCATTTTCATAACCATCACTCGCAAATATCAGCAGTCAACGGATATCTCAGACATTTTCGTTCGTACATGAAACTGCATTCCCTCGATTCAGGTATATAATATAAATTTATATACAAAGGTTATATAAAGGTCGTTCTTATACTTTTTTACGTTTTGGAGCGAATTTACAAAAATGTGCTTTTTCCCATGTTATTCTTATGGGAAACTTCAGGCGGTGGATGGGGCTCTCTTAATATTAAAAACAAAAAACAATTCTTAGATTTTTCGCGAACCAAACAAAATTCCGGGGGGGGGGGGGGGAGCGCCGCGAAAAAATTCGAAATTTTTCTTTTTTTGGGTCACAATAATAGGGATCCTTATTTGTTTTTATTATTACATAAAAACCGTTATAAAGTAGTTTGGGCGCGTTCATGATATGGTGTATCTTTAATGTTGATAATTTTATGAACACTGCATGATGTGAATATTAATGAATAAATATGAATATGAACATCGGGCTGATATATTTTCTATGATCATGATAAAATGCTTCAATTGTATTGTATTGCATTCACATTTTCCGCGTCACTAGTGCATCTTTCTATTTTATGAGTAGTTTCGGTTCATTTCAAAACATTCCGAAAATTAGTTTCTAGTGTTTTCGCAATATTGTTTTTCTCAGTTAGGTACACATTATGCGACACGCCCCGCATTTCCACCGGATGCACGGTCAATGCGGGTTTTCCCAAAAGATGCCTCTACTGATTCAGAATCCCAGCGGCTGCGCCCGTATTTCAAAATATCTGCAGTAGTATTCACCAACAATATTTTCGTAGAACACAAGGAAAATCGCAGTTAAAACCGCGTATGACACAGCAGATGTAAGTTCAACCTGGCGCCGGAACTAATCATTTTTGGCTATGCAATTTTCGGGCAATCACTGTTAAATGACTAGAGATTTCGTGAAACCCCTAATTCTTGTAAAGCCAGTATACGAGTCCAGCGATATTAGAACTCTCATACTGCCGGCGTAATAGTTTAGGGGCGAGCGTGCTAATCACTAGACCTCGGCAGGGGTTCATTGTTAGAAGGGATACTCAATGGGAATGAAAAGTTACCAATTAATTTTATTCTAAATTATTTTATTAGCGATTTAAAAGTCTCGAATTCGAAGTTTTGACTTTTCCGATTACATTTATCTAAAATCATTTTTGGGAAGTTTGTGTTTTGAATTTCAATCCCCATTACTCAGACCGCTTAAAAAAGGAACAACAGCGCCGGTTAAAATAATTCAATGATAAACGTCTTTATCAAATGAGAACTCAATACTTTAAAATGATGATCCATTTAATACTAATTTACTTATAAAATTTATATTGGTATTTAAGTTATATTTTTTTCTGTTCTTTTTGCGTTAGCGAATATGACCAATTTCAACATTTTAATTTCAATATTTTTATTAATTTGCAAGGCTTTACAACGGCTTTATCTTACAGATAATTCACGGATAATCAATTCGTTAAAAATAAATTCTGGATGTGTCCCTTGACTTGCTAACGTCAAATTTGGTATTTTCGCGATGGATTACATTCATGTAACATAACAAACTTTCATCTGCTGATGTGAAAATATGATTTATTTTCAGTTTACATGCAGTTTCACGGGAAAAGTGTATAGGTGCAAAATCTCATTTGATCAATTTGCTGAATTCATGTGTAATCGTATTTTAAATTCGAATAATTCGAGTAATTCAAATAAATACTTAATTTCTTCTTGGAATAATAAACGTCGTATCGGAAGAGGAAAAGTGTAAAAATCATAAAAGGATGCCGCTGTGAATTTGCGATTATTAATTTATAATAATTGATAATAATTTCTAAATCTTCCTTCAAATCGTTTATTGAATTATTTTCCAATCTTGTCTTGACGTAAATCATATTACTTTTATAACTGATTATTATATCATATAAAATTATAGACTTGTTGTTGTATGTATTTGTTGTATTGTAACGAAAAAAAAATATGGAAATGGCACATTACGTAGAATTGTATAAATAAGGTAAGTATTGTATACTTTATTCTTGGTTTATGGAACCATAACATTTCTTGCATTCCCAGAATCTAAAACGCCCTCAGAAAGGCACGACTAATGTACTTCTGAGCGATTTCTATTTTGTTCGTCAAAAAAAAAAAAAGACAAGACAAGATTTGTAAATAATTTAATTAATAATTTTAAGGAAAATGTCAAAATTATTATCAATTACTATCAGAAAGATCGCAGTGGCATCCTTACCACTTGCACACTTTTCCTTTTCCGAGAGCACGTTTATTAATCTAAGAAGAAATTAATTATTTATTTAAATTAAAGTGATACTATTACATTCGCCAATCATTCGGTCTTGTCAATAAACAAAAAAAAAAAAGAAAATCACAAATTAATTATAAATTAATCTCTTTTGAAAATTTTCGAATATAACTTTTTGATTTCTTTTATCAATCTCTACTACCCCTCAATGTGTCAGAAGTAAATAATCCGTGCGCACTGAAAACTGTTAACGGAAGTATCATTTAATATAAGAAACTTACATTGAACGATGATCTTCGCGGATGAACTTTCGATGGAATATCCAGTGACTTGGTGAGTTGCAACGCAGACAAAATCACCGCTATCGAAAATTCGATTAGCTCTCGTTATGTAGAGGTCACCACCTACAAGATGCCTTCGAGGACTCGGTGCCATTGATTGACCGTTAATCATCCATGAATACTTTACTTTATTTCTTGGTTCAGCCTCACATCTTAATCGAACCGGTGCATTTTCTGTCCCAGTGTGATCCCTGGGACTCACAGAAAAGTATAGCTCATCGTTAAGTCCCAGAATTGTAGTTGCTGTAAGCATTTAAAAAAAAAGTTAATTTTAGTATTTTCTTATCATGACTTTAAGATAATTCATAATATAGATAAACGTATATTTCTCGGCCTGCTGGCCTTAAAAAATTGACTTGCTTACACTTCCATTTTTTACATAAGTTTCTGAATACTAACTCTTAAAAACTAGCATCCATCCGCACATTATCTGTAAGACCACTCGCTCTTATAGCCTTGCCTTCCTCGCTTCGCCTCGCCTCACACGATTGTCCCTATTTTCTCGCTTTGCCTCGCATTGCCAAACTCCGCCTCCACGACTATTACCTAATACTTATCTACTATTTACAATAGTTACAGATTACTTATATCTATTTTCTCTCCTATTTACAATCTTTCCATCTCCATTCCAATACCTCCATGCTTGTCTCACTCCTTTCTACCTCAACGCACTCCTCCAACAAGTGATCCACTCTTGCATCCCCCTTCCCGCACAATTCACACATCCTCTTCTCCCTAGAAATCCAGAACCTAGTAAGGCCCTCCTTGCACCCACATCTCATCCTCGCTATAAGCTCCTGAATTCCTTTCCCTCAGTTCTCATACAAATATTGCGCTCTCTCCTTTGCATTATCCATCCATAGTTCCCGTTAAGCCTGGACTCACTTATTATCCCCTCCCCTGCTGCCTTCTCTCTGTGTCCCTGCCGTTTTCCATAACCATCTCATATACCTTCCTTCCTCGTGCATCCTTCTCGCTTCATCCATCTTCATCCATCCCGACACTCCTTCTCCCCGTCTTCCTCCTGATAATATAATTAAGCGTGTTCCTTGCCAACCTCAGTATACACTTTACATACCTCCCCTGTGTCCTATTTACCTCCTCACTTTCCTTCAAACCCCACAACTCTACTCCATACAATAGCACACTCATGGATAGTGAGTCAAACAATTTCATTCTCCTTCCAAAATCATCTGCTAATAACTTCTATCCAAACTCACACACCTGCCTTATCACCACATTTGTCCTCCTCACTCTCTCTTTCATATGAGCATCCACTCCCCCATTTCTCCGAAACAAGAAACCCAGATACACAAACTCTTTCACCTTCTGCACAGCCTTCCTCTTACACTTCCACTCCCCTCTCTTATCCCTTCCACCTGCTTTCTTGAACACCATAACCTTGGACTTTTCCGCATTAAGTTCAAACCTATTCTTTTCCAGGTATCTTCTCATCTTCTTTATCATCTCCTTCAAGGCTTCCTCGCTTCTTGCCAGCAACACTATGTCATCTGCATACGCGACTGACCAAATTCTAAGCGCTCCTACCCTAACTTCTCCTACCTTCATCACCTCACGCAACCTCCTCCTATCCACCGAAGGAAACGTGCCTTTGAGATCCACAAAAGACGCGTACACTCAGGACCCCTTCTTCGCTAATTCTCTATCCACCACGTGCTGCAACACGTAGATATTGTCGATAGTACTCCTATCCGCCCTAAAGCCCGCCTGCGTTTCCGGAAAAATTCCTTTCCCCTCGAAATCCTTTCGCAGCCTCTCCGCCACCACCATCACGTATACTTTATACGCCGCATTCATTAGTGTGATCCCTCTATAATCCTGTCTATCCCTATCTCCTTACTTATACAGTGCCACTATTAACCCCCCTCTCTATCCTCCTGGAAATCCCTTCCAACTTCATACTTTCTTCACTACCTCCTTCAGCTTCTCCCTGACACCTTGCGTACTAAATACCCACACTTCGTTCTCCACCCGGTCCAGCCCTGCTGCTTTAGACATTCTTAACTGCTTTATCTGTTTCTCTCTCCTCGCCATTCAACTCCTCCATATCTGCCTTCCTCGTTCTTCTACTCCCATCATCTCTCTTACTTGAACTCGAGCCCAGAAATGATGCTTTAAAAAATTCTCTCCACTCCGTACTCCCTAGATTCTCGCTTATCCCCATTCTATGCTTCCTAAGACTATTTATTATCTTTCATAAGCCCCACTCTGTCTTAACACTTCCCAGCTCCTCTTCCAGATCTTTCTCCTTTTTCTGCTCCTTCTTCTTACACATCAATCTAAACCCCTTCCTCATTGCTAGGTACTCCTACCTTTTCTCAGTTTCCTCTTATCACTTCTTGTTCTTCCTCTTCACCTTCCTTTTCATCTTTTTACATTGCCTATCTCACCACGGCTTCACCATTTCTTTCATCTTCTTTCTGAATGCCTTCTTTTGCACACACCCTTTCGCTTTCTCTTTCAAATCCTCCCATATCTCTTCCACCGACTCACCTTCAAAGCGTACCTTCCCTAACTTCTCTTGATACTTCACTATCGCCTCCTTCGTCCAGCTCATCCTCTCCCTCGTCGAAACTTCTTCCCCACCTTGCCTTCCGCCGCTTCCTCACCTTATCCACAACCCTAATGGTTGATGGCCTGATTCTACCCTCCCTTCTTTCGATTTCCTTTCAAAGCTCTCCCCTTCCCTGTAAATGCCCCCTTCCCTCCCCATCAACGCATTAGAGCCCCGCCTCCAGTACCACCATAACCTTACTTACATTTTACCTCTCCTATCTTTACTGTCCTCATTTCACTAACCTCAGTTATAATTCCCCGGGTTTGCCCTTTCTTTCTTCTTCACTCTGACCGCCTCACAATGTCGAAAAATGGAAAAAATTCCAGCCACGCGGCATTTTTGATGATATCGCCCTGGAACTTTTTTTATTCTCTTCTATATGTTTTATATTTAGACGTCTCGGTG
Organism: Andricus kollari; assembly: GCA_932074435.1. Taxonomy (NCBI): domain Eukaryota; kingdom Metazoa; phylum Arthropoda; class Insecta; order Hymenoptera; family Cynipidae; genus Andricus; species Andricus kollari. The sequence continues at coordinate 459 of CAKNWW010288131.1, read as the reverse complement.
CGGAAATTCGGAATTCCATCAAGGTTTTTTTTATACCAGTGCAAAATCATGTGTCTCCATGAATATGCAGGCGCATGGCTCACAACCCAAGATATAACTGTTTCCGAAAAAGGTTAAGATCATTCCTGTAGTAACTTTGAACGAGGGATCCAATGGAGACCTTGGTTTCGACCTTGAGCTTGTTCCTTAAGGTCATTTCAAGGTCACCTTTTTTTTTAATAGAACCCTTATTTTGGACAACGTCAATCGAGAGATCGGAAAATTGTACGTACAAAAATAAACTCAGGCTGTAGGCTTCACCTTGCTGGTTACACAAAGGTCACTTCAACTCAAACAAGGTGTGGGTATTTTAGAGAAAAGATAAAATACCTACCGATGATAAAAAGGACATTCCTTCATCAACTCAAAATGAGAAATTCAATAGAGACCTTGCTGTTGACCTTGAACTTGTGTTCAAGG
>CAKNWW010288124.1:0-11095 GCA_932074435.1 Andricus kollari | reverse complement strand
AACAAAGTTTAAGGCTTATAGCGCGGGGCTACGAAACACTAAAAATTTTAAGGTCGAGTGTTGAGCTCCGGAAAGTCTAGCAGATGGCAGCACCTTAGATTCGAATCGCGAATCCTCACGATCACTCTTCTATGAAAAGTCACGAACACTCGTATTTTTTAAAGGGAGACTTGGAAAAGTGGTTCGAGATGTCACATATCACTCTTCTGTGACCAGTCACTAAAATGCCGTACTACAAAATTAAAATACGGCAATAAATGCCGTATCTATATACACTACGAAATTGTAATCGATTAAAATTATTTATTTACAAATTATTTCATTTTTATTCCCGTTAAGGGCATGTGATACTTAAAAAATTATCGATTTTAGCAGTGTTAGGTTCCCCCGGCTTTTTTCCTACAATAATAAAGATTTTGCTTTAAAAATTTGGGGAATGATAGCGAACATGCTAACGAACGTCCCCGAACTCTTCTGTTGTGGAATAATTTAAAAAAATTCATTTTGCTAAATTTGATTAATATATGTGTATTTTGAGGTTATGTGTGTTACAATTCTCCCCGCAGATTTACTTCCAAACTACACAATATTTTTGGTCGGAAACTTAGGACAAGTAATAAAACATAGTATCTAATGTCCGTTATCGATTTCTATTTTCGGCAATAGTATCGGTGATACCTTGTTTCGTGTACGCGTCAGGCCCTTTACTAAGTACCAGATCTATGTTGAAGAATTTGGCCTTCAAAATTTGCATGGGTCGTTACCATGGACTTGTAAAATTTTGATTTTTATAGTCCTGAATTTATTGTTCTCGAGTTGTGGCTCAACAGGGGGTGCACGCCGAGTCCGTCAGTCTGGGCACGGAATTTCCCCCTATGGTTAATGTTATTTTCACTTATTTCGGTTACTTTGACAATATACCTGGGTCAGGAACAGATACACAATTTGGCCAGAGTCCTCACTTTTTGATTGCATGTTGCACTGAGAACATCTCTTTTAAAATGAAAATCGTTAAGCGTAAACGAAGAGATTGTCAGACACGAATGTCGACAAACGAGAAGGAGTTGAAGGAGGAAAAAGTGATTAAAAAAACGGGGCTTTTAGACCATTTTTTTGCGTAAGAAAGATGATAGCTTTAGCTCCTGTAATATTAGTGAGAATAAAAATTGTGATTTCGAAAATGGGTGTGAAAACGTAAACAATCAAAAGAAGAAGGAAATAGACTGTGATGCAGAAAATCGTAAGTTTAACCCTCTGGCACTGGCGCGTACTAGGCCAAGTAGATCGCCAACGGGCGGTATGGAGTGCCGCCCACACGGAATCGGCAACTTGTTCCATAATGGGAATGTATTTTTGTAGTTTTGCACAAAAAATAACATAACATCTAATTTAGCATTAAAAATAGCCTTTATAGGAATTGCGGAAACAGTTTTGTTGTTGTTAAGTAGATAGGTTATTTTCCCCACGGCGGGCCGTACGAAGTGCCGAGAGCACGCACCTTCTCTCTTCACGAGATCATTGCGGACTGTAAAGAACATAATGGAAGCAGGAAGGAGTATGGGGACATATTATGATAGTTGCTTGAAAGATACATAAGCACGTTTTAGCGTTACTTTGGTACACTAGAGAATAGTCATAATTTTTGATCAGAAAGCGGCTTGGAATGCCGCCCGCTAGTGCCAAAAGGTTTAAGTTTGATCATATATTGTTTTTTGCAGTAATCATTTATTTGAAAATTTAGAAAAAATAGTTATCGATTTATTTTCATATTCCACACCAGATTGAAGAACGTCAAACCCTCATATCTTCAATTTTTTAAAACTTGCACAACTTATAAAAAGAAAGAAAAAAACATCTCAGATATTGTGGTAGAAAGAGAAGTTCAAATTTTCATTTCATTTTATTTTTTTATATTTTCAAATATCACTCTTGACGTCTTAATTTTTTTTCGAACTGTCGACCGTTACGGAATTTCTCGTAAGACCCCCGCTTGTTCAGGACTAACGTTACGAAAAAATTCTTAATACTAGCTCCCTAGCTCGATACTTGATCGGTTATTTTTTCGGAAAATTCCGTAATACTAGTCCGAATCTTTTTTTCAAAAATTTTCAACATTCAATTTCTCAAAATAATCCGATTTTTTTGTATATTTTCAAACATTCTTATTAATTCTACTTAAAATCCTACTTTTAAAAAGTTAGGAATAGTCAGAAAAAATGAGGAATTCTGACGATTTCTGATGAGAATCTTTTCGATCTTATATTTAAACATTTCAAATTTCCAGTCATAATTTCTTCCAATTCTCTTCCATCGATAGAAGAAGAAAATAGCATTCCGCTAATAGCTTTAGATCCTGTGGTATTAGTGAGGTTGAAAATTTTGATTAAGAAAATAGGAATGAAATGTTAAACATTACTCAAAAGAAGAAGGAAACTGTCTGTGGTAAAGAAAAACATAAGTTTAGAGCTTTATAACATATTGTTTTTTGCAATAATAATTTCTTTGACAATTAAACAAAATAGTTGTCGATTTATTTACATAATTCATGCCAGATTGAGAAATGCCAAACCCTAATATTTTCGATTTTTTCAATTTGCACAACTTATAAAAAGAAGAAAAAGCATCTGAGATATTTTGCTGAAATTTTTTTTCCGAAGAGTTACGACATTTTGGACTTTTCAAAAAAATGGAAGACATATTCTTAATCATGTATACCCTTTGTATTAAATTTAAAGAAATTAATTGAAAGGAATCCCAATTTTACAGTGCCAATAACTTTCTCAAAATGTGACTATTCGTTTTTTTCAAATATTTGTATTCTGCTACTGAAACCCTACTAAAAAATTCAGGAATAGTCCGAAAAAATGAGGAATTCCGGCGATTTCTGACGAGAATATTTTCGATTGTATATTTCAACATTTCAAACTTGCAGGTATAATTTCTTCCAATTCTCTTCCATCGATAGAAGAAGGAAATAGCATTTCCGCTAATAGCATTAGTTCTCTTATTGTTAGCGAGAATAATAATTGTGAGTAATCGAGTTCTACTTTTTGCTTACCGTAATGATCGAAATCTTCCACAGAATGGAAGTATTGAATACGGATTTGCAAAAATCTGACCTCAGCATAAATGAATCTCACCAGAAAGTTGAAGCAGTCCTAATCAGTCACACTGAAAATCGGGAGGCTAAATTCGACAAGGCATGGGCTGATGCAGTAAAGGTGCAAAAACTCTGAATTTAGAAGAACCCGAAGTACCTCGACAGCGAAAAGCTACTACAGGAAACTATTTTTCGAAATTTTTGATCAGGTCTTAAGCTCCATGAATAGTCGGTTTACATCTGAAACAATGGACCTGCCAAACTCATTCGAAAACTTTGTGATTCGTCAGGAAGGCTGTTATTGATGAGATCATAAAATTTTATAAAGAGGAAGATTTCGACCCAACAAAACTCAAGTTGCACGTTGATATGTTTTTGGACATAATTTCAGCCAAAAATGTGAAACTCCAGTGCCTGAAGGACGAAGTAACTTTTTTAAAAGGTAATGCTGAGATCGGTAGTCTTCTTTCAGAGTACAAGAAGTTAATACAAGTTTTACTCATCCTCTGCGTTAAGGCAGAGAGAAATAGTAACCAGCAATATATATTTACCAATTCATTTAGTAACATAGCATTACCAATTCCTTTAGTAGATATAGTTACTAATTCATTTAGTCAGTTATTCTTACTCATTGAAATAGTAAATTTTTACTAATTACTAGTGAACGAATCGGCACTATTTGAATTAGTAGAAAACTACTACCAATTAGTAGTTTTCTACTAATTCAGATTTAGAGAGTAAGAAGCAAGGTAAAGAGTGTCATAGTACAATTAATCTTCGTATTTTTTCTGAAGAGGATGATGTTTATGTTTTGCAAAAATGTTTCATACCTGAACTTCACGTTTTTCAGGGATTTGTGAATCATTTGTTTTGGAGAAGATTATTTCCTCTTGTAGGTCAAGATAAAGCTTTGTTGTGACCTAAAAAGCTAAATCTTAAGGGAATTTTCAAAATTATACCCTATGTTACTGCTTATAAAGGAATGAATAAAATTGTTCATTGTTTTTTTACCTCTTGAAAAGTTGTAATTCTTACTCACGTAAAAGAAAGTTTACGTTTCATAGAAAACAATAATGGATTGGGGTATTGGTCAGAGCAAAGCGGAGAATCTATACATCGTGATTTTCTTTTAATTCTGGGCATGTTACAAGGTAACATGTGTACAGCTCAAATCATACTTCTTACAGTTATTTAAAGCAGTAATAGAATTTTCTTCGCTTCACTTATAATTTTAAACATTATTTACTAATCTATATTTCTAAATATTATTAAAAAACACTTATTTAAATTTATCCAAACTATTAAATATATAATTTATTATATACATTATTCAACATATAAAAAATACAAAGAATACAAAAAAAGTTAAAAAAATAAATAAATAGAAAATGGGACCATTCAGCCACTAAGTCCTCGTCGTTGTTCCTGGGCTTGGCTAAGAGTGGTAACTAAATTTTCCAAATGTAAAAAATAAGCAACACAAACTTATTTTTGATATATTTTGGAAACACGGTAAACTTAAAAAAGCGTTGTACTTAATAAACTCGATTACGCAAGCTTTGTAGTACAGGTTGTTATGTAAAAATCTAAAAATGCGCAAAACTCGCGAAAAGGAGCAGCTAGGATTTTAAATTCGGCTGATTTTTCATGTCCAAACAATATAGAAACTTTTTGCATTAGCAGATTTTGGATCCATTTTAGTCAAACTTTTTCAGTCTTCAAGCACATCGTGAATTAAACCCCTAACCCTTTCCAACGTCTCGTGGGGGGGCGGCAAAGCACCCCTGTGACAGGTCACGTAAATAGGGTTGGTCAAACTCCTACCCCTTTCCTATCAGAGATATATACAGATGAAACGTAACCTCCAACTGTCATCAAGATCTCCCTTTAATTTTCTATTATCCGACATATTTTTCCAAACATCAATTTTTTAACTCGTTGAAATTAATCTAGAATTGCATAGAATTCATAATAAATCATTTGGAATTCATAATAAATTCTTTGGATTTCAATTTATTACACAATAAAATATGCCGGAAGAAAAAATTAAAATCCCGCATATTTTGCCGGAACAGAATACTCGACCATTAAAAAATAGTTTACACAACGTAATAATATATCAAATGCAAAATCGAAATCACTATTTTAAGATGAGGCAAACGTTGCATAGTGATTCAAATTAAAATTTATTGAAAAAATAAAATTCTTCTTCCAAGATATGGGGATGCTGAATTAGAAGAAAAAATGTTAGATTTTTGTTACAAATCTGGAGAATTTTTTTTTTTTTTGTTCAATGATTGTAATTTCTGCAAATATAAATTTATCAATGTGAAAAGGTTGACAAAATTATTACTACGTTAAAATTGGAAATCAACTTGAACTACAATTTTATCACAAATTATTTTGTAACGGTCTTATCCGCAAGCGTGCGACCCATAATGCTCGCAGTGTGCAGGCATTTTGTTGTCTGGGTAATTGGATAAGGTGCTATTTTAACCTCAAATTCGGATTCATCGCCTAAAAACACAAAGGAATACAATGTTTTCCGAAAAAGTACAAAAGCTTATTTTTTTATGTGGCTGTGTAATTAAAGTTTCATATATTTTTAAGTATTAGAGTAATTGTAATTAAAAAATCGTTAAAATCTCATTTTCTATGCTGCAGGAAATATCATGGGTTTCAATCGTAACATTAATAATATGAATTTAAAGTATTTTTCAACTCAAAAAACAAAATTAAACTCATAATTATACCAAATTTTATTAGTGAATTCCAAATTTGTCTATCAAAATTATATAAAGTATGTTTGCAAAAAATAAGTGTGAAAAAAAAGCATGGAGAAACAAACAATTTATTTTTTTATTACATATATAGTTATTAAAGAAAAATAGTGCAAAATTGATAACTTATTTTTCAATAATAATATTGTGACATTATATTTCATAAAGAAAATTACTGTTATGAACTATAATTTATTTAAAATTGAAATTAAATAACCGACATTCTAATTTTATATTGGGGCGAAGAATTGATTTAATGAGAAAGGAAATTAGAATAAGAACAATGTCATATGTTGTTATAAATAAGTAGATTATTAACAGCAGTAACCCCAATACAAGAACAAATGATTCATTTGAATAAACAAATTAATTAATTAATAATTGGAATGATGAATTAATTTAAAAAATAGTTAAATTTAAATAAATAAATCAGGAAGGTATCGTTTTTATTTATTTGTTATATTTTTAAAAAAGAATTTAAAAAAATTAAGATATCGTTTCAGATTACGAAAACATGTTGCATATTTATTATAAAAATGTACTGATCGTTGCGTTTTAGTTACTCAGGAGCTTTCGCTCCACGACGTGGAGCCTCTTCAGGAATTAGGTAACAACTTCTATCCTGATAAACAAATTAACACGTAGTTCTTTTAAAACTAAGTCTTCTTAAAATTTTACAAAATATTTAAAGATAAATTATATAACCTAAAAAAACCTACCAAAGTATTGATAGATCTTGAAGTAAGCACTGGTGTACATAAGTAATAAAATAATCAGTTGGTTGGACGTTGGAACTCATGTTTTTAAAATTTTTTCACTCTAGAAATGGAAAATGAATATATATAATTAAAAAATAAGGTTAAACAACCACCGCAGTGTCTCGCTAGGAGCAACTGCCATCTAAAAATGACATCGGCTCCCAGTAGGACCGCGGTAAATCACACTTATGGCCACGTCTCACAACCGTGAGATAGATCGTCACAGGGCACGATGAAATCACAACGACAGGCCGGCGAAACCCTCGTATGTTTTGAGCACACGAAGCGAACCAAGGATGACAGCTTTCTGCATCCATTTCGCAAGCACCTTGGCCTATTTTTGGCACGCGGGTATGGCTTTAAGGTTACGAACCAGTGATAGTTTCGCTCCTCCGAGAGCACCTATCACAAGGACAATTACCTGTACCGAATATTTTGGGTACAGTCTTTGCAGCTCCCTTCTAAGGTCTTGATACCTCTCCGCCGTTTCTTTCTCCTTGGCAGTGATGTTGTATGCGGACGGGGCCGAGAATTCGATCACGAATGTAGTTCATTTCGCGAAGTCTTGGAGAACAATGTCAGGCCTCGAGTGTCCAACGGAGACTGCGGTGCGAAAATCGTAGTTCCAGAAAATTTGGCACTTCTCGTTTTGGACGATTGACTCTATCTCCCTCGGAGCGGTCGGCAGGGCAGTGTCGCGGCCAACACCGTAGGAGCGACAAAGATGGTAATAAAGCACTCTTAGGGCCGCATTCTGTCTGTCGATGTACGTCGCGTCGTTCCTGCGTGGGTGGGACACCCCGATAGTATGTGTTCCAAGTACTCAGCGTGTGCATGACACACTCTGCACCTATCGCTGGGAACTTCTTGACATAAAATGCGGTCACGGTATGCTAAGGTGGAAATGACACCGTCCTGGCATGCGAAAATGAAACCCGCTGTACCTGAATTAAGCCCTGGTGATCTGAGGAAAGAGCAAGTTTGCTCCTTCGACAAGGAATGTTTTTCTACATTTCTGTGAAAATTCCGTGCATTTTCTTCTCGAGTAGCTCTTGATGGAATTTTTTAACTGCTGCTTTCTTCAGTTCGGCTTTGAGAAGTGAAGCATCTAGATGGAGTAATGCACTTTCCTCACTTCTGATGTTAAAATTCAGACCAAGGGTCTCGGCCGCTTGCCGGCGTGAAATGTATAATAGCGGAACTCACGAATTCGTATGCAAGCTTTTATGCATATACATGCTCTTACGTGTGGTGACATCAAAGGCCTTAAGTTCGTTCTTCGTCCATTGAACCACTCCAAACGAGTAGAGTAGAACCGGGACGGCAAGCATGTTAGTCGCAGATATCTTGTCCAACGCTGACAGATTGGAAGACCAAATCTGTCGAAGAAGATTCTTGTATCTGCTTCGAAGAGACTCCTTTACTGATGTTACGTCCTGAATGCGGCTTTGAGGCACGCCCAGGTATGTATAGGTCTCTCCAGTGTTAAGATGTCTGACAACACTTATATCCACAAGCTCAGGGTCCTCGGGAACGCCAACAATCTTTCCGTTCTTCAGATGAATTTTGGCACATTTATCCAATCCAAAGTCCATCCCAATCTCTCCTGTGTACTTCTTGACGATATTTATGGTAGTTTGAAGTTTGCCTTTACAAGATGCATAGAGCTTCAGGTCATCCATATTAAATACATGAGTGACCTTGTGCTCGTGCTGGTTAATATCGCCACAGAGGTATCCAGAAGAATTTCGTAGTGCGAAAGATAGAGGCAGAAGTGTAATGTAAAAAAAGCAAAGCGCTCATGGTATCGCTCTGAAAGACGCCCCTTTGAAAGGTGACGTTGTTTGTTGTCACGCGATAATTTCCAGATGAGATAGTAAATCTAGTTTTCCAAAGAGGCATCAATCTCTCTATACATATCACTATGTGTGGATGCACCTTCAAGCTTTCCAATAGACAGATGATAAGTCTATGAGAGGTTGAATCGCAGGTTCTCTCGACAGCCTGCTACACCTTTTTTCGAGCCACGTTGTTCGTACATCTCACGCCACACAGGCTCAATTCGCCGAACAATCCTGTTGCTTAAGACAGCTGTAAAGATCTTATACAGTGTGTTCAAACAAATTATTGGCATGTAATTCTCTGGGTTGGACAAGTTGCCTTTTTTCGGTAGGAGTATAGTGTGTCCTAACACCAGCCACTGCGGAATGGGCGTCTCCGACTTTGAATATGAGATAAATATGCGGGCCAAACGGTGGCGTGTAGAAGTAAACTTCTTCCACCAGATGTTCTTGATATAATCTGGTCCAGCACCGGAAAAGTTCTTCGTTCTTCTAAGTGCTTTTTTCACCTCTTCGGCAGTGATTGATGGACATTCCTCCTCAGATTTTCTTAGGTTGTCCCAAAATTCCTTGAAGCGGATGATATTGTCAGTATCTTCTTTCAACTTTAGTGTTTTCGGGATCTTGTATACCTCTCTCCAAAATGTCTCTACCTCGTTGGGCTTGGGTGGATTTTTGGCAGAAACAGGGTGACCACTGCACCGGCGAGATGGGTCAGCGAGAAACTTTTGATTCTCCCTGATCCATCTCTCCCTCTTCGGTATTCTCCTCCTTGCGTCAGATAACAGCCGTATTTTGTCAACAATATGCTGCTTGATTGTCAGCAGCTTTGACTTGTTTAGTGTGTGATTCAAGATCCTCAGTTCTTGGGCGAACTTTCGAACCCTTTCCGTGAACGGTCTACCAGATATTATGTAGTCAATCACACATTGGACACGGGACGCATTCTGCCTTGCCCATCCAATCTTCTTGCTCAGTGGATGTAAGAGTCTCTTGGTCCTTTGATCTACCGTCGGTTTGAGCCTTTGATTTGAATCAGCCAAAGCTCTCGCAGCACCATAAACTGAGCAATTGATGATCCAGGGGTCGAATTCTCGTGAGATTTCTCCACGAAGGGAGGCATCCATTTCAGCCAGAGCTTGGGGCTTAAGATGTCGAAGAATTCGTTGACTGTCGGCTACGTTATCTATATATGCACAGTGACAGCCACATTGGACGCTTGTGTTAAAACGTAGTGACGTTCATATGTGAAGTGGTGTATGTAAGTCTGAATAAAGTCGCAGCAACCGGCAATGGACAACTTAACGTGGGGTTAAATAACAATAACATTCAATAATATAATATTTATATTAACATTAAATAATTACATTAAAAATTCGCTAATTTCAAATTACAAGCGCTAATAAAAGTTTAAATCTTTCAACATAAAAAGGGATTTTATTTCATAATCTTTAATTTCCATGCGTTTAAACGGGGGCCAGGTATTTTTCACACGACCCTGCAGTGCCGTGATTCGCCTCTTTGCTGGGATTTGTGCAAAATATTCCATGTGTTAGGCTAGCCGTGGAGTTAAGTTATTAGGGATAAGTTGCGTTCACAGGTGTTAAGTAGTTCGAATCCCGCCGCAGAATTTCTTTCGGTTTTTCATAGGATCAAATATAGGTGTATGTGTGCAGTGTTCGAACTGTGTAAAAATAAATAAAACTTAAGCATAAGTCTACGTGGGGCACTATAACATCATGAAATAAAACCACAGAATAATTTTTTCAAATTTGGCAACACTGTCTTCTCGAAAAACTCGTTAGGAGTCATCGAAAGTTTTATTGATTGGCTTCGAAGCATTAGTGTATGTGTGTGTTTCAAGAACTCTATTCCTCTGGTCTTCACATTTTCATTGAAAGTCCTTTGTACTTTCTACGATTCTTCCTACTTTTTAAATATATTTCAATCAAAGTTTCTAACGACGATACTTTCAATTAATGGCATACGTTTCGCCCTATCCTAAAGTGGTTGACTCAGTCATTAAAAATTTCAACAACTAATTTTGTACGTGTACGACGACCTTCAGGCATAGTATGTCCATGTCGTTAAGCTGTCTTTACGATGTCCAAAAGACATTGTGCGACGTCTTTACGATATCGTAAGGACATCTTAACGAGATGTTCATAGGATGTCGTAAAGTCGTCGGAACGATGTCGTAAAGATGTCGCAACGATGTAAAGACGTCGCCAAATTTTGCCGAGCCCACTGGGCAACCTGTACTTTTAAAATGGTGTTAAGTGTAATTATTTTAAAATGATATGAATGGATGATAGAGGGCGTACTGTGACGTATATGACGTAATGTCGAAACTATAACCTGTACTTACAAAATAGCGTTAGATGCTAATATTTGAAAATGATACAGACGATTGAGAAAGGAACCCAGTGGGCACGAAATTTGACGACGTATTTACAACATCGTTACGAGATCTTTACGATGAGCTTAAGACATCCTATGTCCATGTCGTTAAGATGTCTTTAGGATGTCGAAAAGACATCGCCAGATCATACTACGTCTTTACGACATCGTAAAGACATCTTAACGACATGGACATATTATTATTATAGATTATTC